>JBBDGP010000262.1:2905000-3171477 GCA_037952835.1 Lithobates septentrionalis
TGTAGATGGGTTTGTTACTCGAATGAAATGCAAACTAGATTCTGTGTAAGGAGAGGACACTGAGCAGCTGTTTTCACATCTGGAGACTGGAGCACTAGTGTGGGACCCCAGAACACCATTTTTATTAGGGGGGGCAATCAGGTGCTCCAGTGTGTACTATAGGGGGGGCTACATCTGTGAAGCTTGCACTAAACAGGTAAAGTTTTGCAGCTTGACAAAGGGCAATAAAAAAAATACATCTTGGAACTCTGCCAAAATAGACAATTGTACCCCACTTCCAAGCAATGTTTCCTATTTCTAGTTCTGCCATCAAATATCTGTGTGCTAATTATACCATTTTTGTTTTACATAGGGGAGAAAAGACTCGGAGGACACCCCTCATCCGAGGAGACCACAGACCCCCCACCTCTGGAAGAAGGGGAACTAACACCAACCCAAGAAGAGCAGGATGAAGAAGAAGATGTGGTGGAGATTGGCACCACAACAGGTGAGTGTCTGCGACCACAGACTCAGGTAAAAGAGATGGATGGTGGCAGATTTTTGATACCTGTTTTTGTTTTGTTTCTCTCTTTTTAGGTGATGGTGATGTGAGGGATCCAGATCCTTTCACATCAGAAAGTGCCCAGATCCTGATCGGGGAGATCATGGGGTGTAATGTCGAACTGCAAAACATACAGCAAAAAATCAATGATGTGATTAAAAAAAATAATAACATCATTGATGTTTTAGGGCGAATTTAAAACCCCACAAAATCACTTTTTGGATTGTGGTCCAATCTTTTACAACTTTTTGCAATGTTTTGAAAAGCCAAATTTGGAGGATGCACACAGTGTGTCAACATGTGCTATCTGCTATCACGGGAGATCAATGGACGCGTTTTGGGGGTGCAACCCCTTCCTCAATTATAAAGTAGCGGTGAGGAAGGGCTTGCTCCCCCAAAACACCTCCCTTGGTCCCCCCTGATGGCAGATAGCACATGTTGACATTCGTAAATTGGTGTGCATCTTCCAAATTTGGCTTTTCCAGGGGTGATTTCCCACCATCTGAACGCTATATCAAACACAGTTCCTAAATACTCATGTCTGATATAGCCTTCAGGTTTTACCTAATGTGAACTTTGTAAGTTCAAGTTTTTTGGCTTTCTTGTTGGTTTTACACAGGCCTGTTTTATCCTAAAAATGGACATTTCGATTTTTGATAATGCTACTCAAAAAATTGTTATACAACAAACATGTTGGTTTGTTTTAAAAACCTTTGGTAAATGCACATGTGATTGTGCAGGTATAAAAAAGTTGGTTACTCAAGAATGTGTGGATTGTCTCAACACTACAACACTTTTGGGGTGATGTAATTGCTGTTTTCATCAAAAATGGGCTTTATTTCCTAAGGGCAAATCCTCTTTGCACTACAAGTGCAGTTTCAGTGCAGTTGCAAGTGCACTTGTAGTGAAATGTGTTTTTGCATTTAGGAAATAACAGCCAACGGTGCTTTGTATAATAAGGTTACACAATCACGCCATTTTCTGCACTCAAAACATTTCTGTCAGGGTCAGCTAAAACAAACACAAGCAGTAAATGTCCACAAAGAATTTCTTTTTTTTTTTTATTTTAAAAAGGCTTCACAGATTGTCTGGCATATTGATAGCCCCCCTACCCGCAAAGAACTCCAGGTAGCGTACCCGGACATCACGGGCACTCAGGGAGGGCAAGCCAGGACGGCCACTTTCAAGCGCCGTCAGTGTGGTTTGATGTATGATTCCGGCCTCAGGCCCAACTGAGCCAGCATAGTTGGCCGAATGTTTCCTTAAAAAATTATGGAGAACACAGCACGCAAGTATAATATGGTTCAGTTTATACTCTGCCATATGGATGGGTGTCATAAATAGGCGGAACCGGCTGGCCAGGATTCCAAATGTGTTCTCCACCACTCTTCAGGCTCTGGCCAGCCGATAATTAAAAACCCTCTGTTCCGGGGTGAGGGTCCTCATTGGGAATGGCCGCATCAGGTGGTCCCCCAGCGCAAACGCTTCATTAGCAACGAACACAAATGGGAGTCCTTCCACATTGTCCTCTGGAGCTGGCAAGTCCAAGCTGCCATTCTGGAGACGCCTGTAGAACTCCATCTGGGCGATGACTCCACCATCGGACATCCGGCCATTCTTCCCCACGTCCACATACAAGAAGTCGTAATTAGCCGACACCACCGCCAACATCACTATACTATTGAACCCCTTGTAATTATAATAGTACGACCCCGAGTTGGGTGGTGGGACGATGTGGACGTGTTTCCCATCAATTGCCCCTCCACAGTTAGGAAAGTCCCACCGCTGGGCAAAGTGGGAGGCCACAGTCTGCCATTCCTGTGGCGTGGAAGGAAACTGTTGAGGAAAAAACAATAAACATTACTACTATTACTCTGAAACATGGCAAGCAGATTAGACACAAACATTATGGGGCAACCTCCAGATAGCATTTATTAAGGGGAATTTAACAACGCCAAAGTATAAGGTACACCTATCATATTCCCCCCCCCCCCTCTCATGGGCCATTTCTAACATTATAGGGGTGTGTGGAAATCTTGGACAGGTAACCCTCTTCACTTCATTGAGAGATGAATGCCTAAATACAGGTTATTACTTGGAACAGCCCCTCCTTAGTTACACTATTTGCAGACCACTGGACAGGTAAGAAGTGTCATAATACAAAGATATAAATACACATTGTACACATTTGAGGACATTTGGACATTCTGCTATTACCTATCAAGATAATAATAGGATCCCAAAACTTTAACCACTTCCCGCCCACCCTATAGCGGATTGACGTCCGGGAAGTGGTTGTGTTATCCTGACTGGGCGTCATATGACGTCCAGCAGGATAACATGCCGCAGCACGCCCCCGGGGGCGCGCATCGCGGCGATCGGTGGAGCGGTGTGTCAGTCTGACACACCGCTACACTGATCTTGGTAAAAAGCCTCCGGCGGAGGCTCTTTACCACGTGATCAGCCGTGTCCAATCACGGCTGATCACGCTGTCAATAGAAAGAGCTGTTGATCAGCTCTTCCTCACTCGTGTCTGACAGACGGCAGGGGGGGTCTGCGCTGATTGTTTATCAGCGCAGCCCCCCCGCAGATCACCCCACTGGACTACCAGGGATGCCACTAGGACCACCAGGGAAGGGGCAACGTGGATGGCCAGGTATGTACCCCATGGCCATCCATATGTGCCCAATCTGTGCCAATCAGTGCCCACAAATGGGCACTGATTGGCACTATTATGCCAAAGATCTGCCCAGCAATGCCCAGATCTGCCCAGCAATGCTATTTCAGTGCCACCTGTCATTGCCCATCTGTGCCACCTGTCATTGCCCATCGGTGCCACCTGTCAGTGCCCATCAGTGCCACACATCAGTGCCACACATAAGTACCCATCAGTGCCACCCATATATGCCAATCAATGCCACCTACGAGTGCCCATCAGTGCCGCCTATGTGTGCCCATCGGTGCCACCTATGAGTGCCCATCAGTGCCGCATACCAGTGCCACCTATCAGTGCCCATCAGTGCCGTCTATCAGTGCCCATCATCAGTGCCCGTTAGTGCCACCTCATCAGTGCCACCTCATTGGTGCCACCTCATCGGTGCCCATCAGTGCCCATCAGTGCAGCCATATCAGTGCCCATTATTGAAGGAGAAAGCGTACTTATTTACAAAAAAATTTAACAGAAACAAAGAAAAACGTGTTTTTTTTTAAATTTTCGGTCTTTTTTTATTTGTTGCGCAAAAAATAAAAACCGCAGAGGTAATCAAATACCACCAAAAGAAAGCTCTATTTGTGGGAACAAAATGATAAAAAAATTGTTTGGGTACAGTGTAGCATGACCGCGCAATTGTCATTCAAATTGCAACAGCGCTGAAAGTTGAAAATTGGGCTGGGCGGGAAGGTGTCTAAGTGCCTGGTATTGAAGTGGTTAAACAGTACCATTTGAAAGTATACAGGCAGGCCCTTGCACTACATGCTTTGGGTAATTCATCCATAAATCTGAGCACTAAAGAGATGGGTATAGTGTGTATGGGTTTGGCAAAGTCAGCAGATAGATGATTGAGGATAGAGAATTGGGATCAGCTGACTTAGCAGTTGGGGGGAGGGAGGGTTACAAAAAATTATTTGGGGACACCACAAAAAAAAACCTCTGGCACTCTGCCTGAATTTAAATCAAAAATCACATTTCCAAACATTTTAGGGGGTGTTTGGGGTAAAGCACTACTATGGAGCTGATAAAATACATTGTTAAGTGACTACATGAGGTGAATATAGGCCCAGGAGACACCATGCTGGGGAGGTTATTGAAGGGCAAATATGTATGAAGGACCTAAAATAATTACATAAAAGTCCAGCATGCATGAGAACAAAGAGGGCATTCACAGCATATTCCAATCATGGTCATTAGGGAATGAGGAAAGAAATACAATATATTCACAAACATTAAATACAATAAAATGTGATATAAAAGGATAAAAATCTTACCTTCATATACTCCTTCTGCAGGACCTGTATGATGGCAGAACAGGTCTCTGGGATAATGATCCCCAGAGCCTGGGGGGAGATGCCTGTTGAGAACTTTAAGTCCTGCAGACTTCTCCCTGTCGCCAAGTACCACAGGGTAGCGACCAACCTCTGCTCTGGAGTGATGGCTTGCCTCATGCAGGTATCCTGCCTGCTGATATAGGGGGTCAGCGAAGCCAACAGATGGTGAAACACGGGGTCCGTCATCCTGAGAAAGTTCCTGAAATCATCAGGATTATTCTCACGGATCTCACGGAGCAAAGGCATATGAGAGAACTGGTCACGCTGAAGCAACCAATTCTTGGTCCATGAACTCCTCCCCACCCTGTTCATGGACTGGACTTGTGTCAAGGTCAGGACCCCAACACCAAGCCGCCGCACAGCACGAACTCTACGAGGAGTACGCATACGAAACATGGCTAGAAACCGGTCGGCTGCTCAGAACGAAGTAACAGAACGCACTGAAGAACAGCAAGGCCTGTGAAGAGCGACCTGAAAACCAGTAACGAACGAACAAGAATACAATGACTTCTTAAAGTCACGCGGAACTTGCTTGCACGCACTGAAGAGCAGATACAAACCCACAAGCACAAACTGAACGGCAGAAAACGATCTGAAAGCCACCAGTCTGAAAAAGCGCGAATCGTCTCTCACCAAACTTTTACTAACACGAGATTAGCAAAAGGAGCCCAAAGGGTGCCGCGCTTGGTTCTGAACCGGCCTTTTCTAGTCTCGTCGTACGTGGTGTACGTGACCGCGTGGTTGGCAATCGGAAATTCCGACAACTTTGTGCGACCGTGTGTAGACAAAAAAAGTTTGAGCCAACATCCGTCTGAAAAAATCCTAGGATTTTGTTGTCGGAATGTCAGTCCAACCGTGTGTACGCCCTATTAGACATAATGACAGTGCAATACCTTCTATGCAATAACTACAAATCTTGATAGAATGAAGTAATTACATTTATTTGATAAAATGGCTACACTTCACTATAGACAGTTCGTACAGATTGGGAAGATCTGTGTACGTTCTGACGGGTACTATAAAATGTAAATTGTTAACTTGCCATTCTTGCAGTAAATAATATTTGGGATTTCCAGTCACATGGAGGGTAATTTTCCTACTGAGAACACACAAGGCTTATGTATGAAACCTATAGAAACCAATCACTTCCATTAAGTAGCCATTTGTCTTCCATTCCGACAGATGGATCCCACACTAGCATTCTTTCCATTCTGTGCCTAGAAATGTGTGCTAGGAGCACCTACTGGTGTTTTTTCTGTAAGTTCACTCCAACCCTTTTGAGGTTACTCAGTGGTAGATACAAATTCTGTTCTATGCACTAGGATAGTGCTTGAACAAATGCTTGGTTCTTGCAGAGTATGATATAACAAGAATGCATTTTGTCAGCCTCTGGTTTCAGCAGGATGGGTACTGTCAGTCTACGGCATCAGTGAGGTGTGTACTGTCAGTCTCTGGTTTAGACAGGATGAGTATTTGATATCAGTCAGATATACAGTATCTCACAAAAGTGCACTCACATTTTCGTAAATATTTTATTATATCTTTTCATGTGACAACACTGAAGAAATGACACTTTGCTACAATGTAAAGTAGTGAGTGTACAGCTTGTATAAACGGTGTAAATTTGCTGTCCGTTGACATTGCCAGGTGACCTCGCCCCCCTCTAATGCACAGGGACATCTCTATGGCTTTCCCGTAGCGCCAGAGGGGGACAGGGCCACCGGTTATGTAACCGAGTTACCCCGCCCCCCTCTGACACTACGGGGAAGCTACTGGGAAGCCATAGGGATGTCCCCGTGCGTCAGAGGGGGGCGGGGTCACCCGGCGGCATCATCGTGTGGCCCAATCCTCAGTTATAAAAGAGCTGTCACCTGAGAGGCCGGTCATTGCGGCGGGTGCCTCCCATGGAGGCAGATCGTAGGCAACGTGCGGCTTTTTTTTCGGTCCATCGGAGCGTGAGAAGAAGACGACTCCATGGAACAGTTTTGATTTTTATTTTTTTAATAAAGGACTTGTCCCAAGGCATGTATTGTGTTTTTTTTTTTAACCATTTTCACACATTTTTTGTGAAATGGTAGGGGTACAATTGTACTCGTTACCATTTCACACGGGGGGAGGAATCTGGGGGTCCCCTTGTTAAAGGGGGCTTCCAGATTCCGATAAGCCCCCTGTCCGCAGACCCCCACAACCACCGGGCAAAGGTTGTGGGGATTAGGCCCTTCTCCCCATCAACATGGGGACAAGGTGCTTTGGGGAGGCTACCCCAAAGCACCCTCCCAATGTTGAGGGCATGTGGTCTGGTACGGGTTAGGAGGGGGGCTGCTCTCTCGTCCCCCCTCTTTATCTGCAGCCTGCCAGGTTGCATGCTCAGATCAGGGTCTGGTATGGAATTTTGGGGGGACCCCACACCATTTTTTTTTTTTTTACATTTTGGTTCGGGGTTCCCTTGTGGGGGAATCCCATGCCCTTTTTATCAATGAACTTTTAAGTGTATTGCCAGGACTGACAATTCATTATAGCCGCGAGTACTTTTAAATGACATTTTTTCCTTTTAGAAATGTCATTTTGCTCTCGGACTGTTGTAAACAGTAAACATGCGCCACTTTACAGGCATACTATAGACATCCCCCAGGTACGAAATTTAAAGGAATATTACACTTTTATTGTTTCACTTTAAGCATTATTAAAATCACTGCTCCCGAAAAAACGGCAATTTTTAAAACCTTTTTTTGCATTGATACATGTCCCCTGAGGCAGGACCCAGGTCCCCAAATACTTTTTATGACAATAAAATGCATATAAGCCTTTAAAATTAGCACTTTTGATTTCTCCCATAGACTTTTAAAGGGTGTTCCGCGGCTTACAAATTTGCCGCGAGCACCCCAAATTGTTCGCTATTCGGCGAACATCAGGACCATCCTTAGTGACTAGCCTGTGTGGTGGCAACCAGGTGAGGAGTACAAAGACAAGTGTGTCTTGCCTACAAACAAGCATGGGAGTGTCATGGTCTGGAGCTGCATGAATGCTGCCAGCACTGGGAAGCTGCAATTCATTGAGGGAACCATGAATGCAAACCTGTACTGTGACATACTGAGGCAGAGCATGATCCCCTCCCTTTGGAGACTGGGCCACAGAGCAGTATTCCAGCATAACGACCCCAAACACACCTCCCAAGACTACCACTGCCTTGCTAAAGAAGCTGAGGGTAAAGGTGATGCACTGGCCAAGCATGTCTCCTGACCTAAACCCTATTGAGCATCTGTGGGGCATCCTGAAACGAAAGGTGGAGGAGCGCAAGGTTTCAAACATCCACCAGCTCAGTGATGTCATTGTGGAGGAGTGGAAGAGGACTCCAGTGGCAACCTGTGAAGCTCTGGTGAACTCCATGCCCGAGAGGATTAAGGCAGTGCTCCAAAATAATGGTGGCCACACAAAATATTGACACTTTGGGCCAAATTTGGACATTTTCACTTAGGGGTGTACTCACTTTTTTGTTGCCAGCAGTTTAGACATTAATGGCTGTGTGGTGAGTTATTTTGAGGGGACAGCAAATTTACACTGTTATACAAGCTGTACAGTCACTACTTTATATTGTAGCAAAGTGTCATTTCTTCAGTGTTGTCACACGAAAAGATATAATAAAATATTTACAAAATGTCAGGGGTGTACTCCCTTTTGTGAGATACTGTAAATTATCAGGCAGTACAGTGTTTCTCAACCTTTTTAACCGTGGAGGAACCCTTGGCAAAAAGTCTAAGATCTCGGGGAACCGCTAAAAATAAAAAAAATTCAGATCTACAGCTCTCAGAACATCTGATCAGCAAGCTGTAGATATGACCATGTTTATTGTAGAAATGGCTTTAAATAATGGAATAAAAATTAGAACTCACCGGACACCAACATTATACTGTGAGCAGTGCACATAGAAATCAATTGTTTTCTTTATGTCCCTGCAGAGACCTGCTTTAGAACAAGCCCAAAATTATTTAAGCAAGTCAAATTTGCATATATTTTCCATTTATTGCACATATGCTGTGAACGAGGCCCTACTGAACTTGAACAAAACTCCTAAATATTGTGATTGATTAATAGGATAGCAGACTACGGGAACAGTTGGGACTTGTTCACAACATTTATGCATAAGAATTGATGGAAGATGGTGCAGATTCAACCTGCATAGAATGGTCTATTGGTCTTGTCCATGTCATGTGCAGAGACATGCATTTTCCTAACGTAGGTCTCTGCTAGGACATAAAGAAAATAACTGATTTAAATGTGCCCTGTTCACACCACAATGTTGGTATCATTTGAGTATTTTTCTCTGCAGAAAAATGCATACATGTTGCATATTTCTGTGCAGAAAAAATATGCACATGATACCAATGTTGATTTCAATGTGCACTGACAGCAAGTACTATCAATGTGCATTGATGCCTGGTGCCTCCTCTATAGTTCCAGCTCCTCTGAACCTGTGAGGTTGGTATCAGGAGGAGTGCTGACAGTAGGAACGCATGGCTGAATCTTGCAGGAGGCGAGATCCTGTGTATGGTAGTGACTGAATGCAGACTGCAGGGGCCTGTGGCTGGAGGAGACTGAATCATACTAGCATTATGTACAATTATGGCATAACGTACATTGTTCCATTCTAACCCACAGTTTAAGTTTTATTGTGTTATACACAGGATCTCATCTCCTGTTCTCTGCTCTTCCCTCCCCCAGCAGTCTGCATACACCCCTGACGTACACAGGAACTCAGCTTCTACAACCCCTGGCAAAAATTATGGAATCACCAGTCCCTGAGGATGTTCCTTCAGTTGTTTATTGTTGTAGAAAAAAAGAAGATCACAGACATGGCCAAAAACTAAAGGCATTTCAAATGGCAACTTTCTGGCTTTAAGAAACACTAAAAGAAGTCAAGAAAAATAATTGTGGTGGCCAGTAACAGTTAGATTTATAGAACAAGCACAGGGAATAAATTATGGAATCACTCAATTCTGAGGAAAAAATTATGGAATAATTTTGTAAATTGTAAATTTTCATTACAAACATGAACACCTGCATCAGATTAAATCTGCTTGTTAGTATGTAGGTAAAAGGAGTGATCACAACTTGGAGAGCTGTTGCAACAAGTGGACTGACATGAAGCATGGCTCCAACACCAGAGATGTTAATTGAAAAAAAGGAGAGGATTATCAAACTCCTTAACCACTTCCCGCCCGCCCTATAGCGGATTGACGTCCGGGAAGTGGTTCAATTATCCTGACTGGGCGTCATATGACGTCCAGCAGGATAACATGCCGCCGCGCGCATCGCGGCGATCGGTGGAGCGGTTTGTCAGCCTGACACACCGCTCCACCGATCTTGGTAAAGAGCCTCCGGTGGAGGCTCTTTACCACGTGATCAGCCGTGTCCAATCACGACTGATCACGCTGTCAATGGGAAGAGCCGTTGATCAGCTTTTCCTCACTCGCGTCTGACAGACGCGAGGAGAGCCGATCGGCGGTTCTCCTGACAGGGGGGGTCTGCGCTGATTGTTTATCAGCGCAGCCCCCCCTCAGATCACCACACTGGACCACCAGGGATTGCCACTAGGACCACCAGGGAGAGGGGAAACATGTGGAGGGCCAGGTATGTACCCCATGGCCATCCACATGTGCCCAATCTGTGCCAATCAGTGCCCACAAATGGGCACTGATTGGCACCATTATGTTACAGATCTGCCCAGCAATGCCCCCAATGTTTTATCAGTGCCACCTGTCATTGCCCATCGGTGCCACCTGTCAGTGCCTATCGGTGCCACCCATAAGTACCCATCAGTGCCACCCATATGTACCAATCAATGCCACCTATGAGTGCCCATCGGTGCCGCCTATGAGTACCCATCAGTGCCACCTATTAGTGCCCATCAGTGCCGCATACCAGTGCCACCTATCCGTGCCCATCAGTACCGCCTATCAGTGCCCATCATCAGTGCCTGTCAGTGCCACCTCATTGGTGCCACCTCATCGGTGCCCATCAGTGCCGCCATATCAGTGCCCGTCATTGAAGGAGAAAACGTACTTATTTACAAAAAATTTTAACAGAAACAAAGAAAAACTTGTTTTTTTTTCAAAATTTTCGGTCTTTTTTTATTTGTTGCGCAAAAAATAAAAACCGCAGAGGTGATCAAATACCACCAAAAGAAAGCTCTATTTGTGGGAACAAAATGATAAAACATGTGTTTGGGTACAGTGTAGCATGACCGCGCAATTGTCATTCAAATTGCGACAGCGCTGAAAGCTGAAAATTGGCCTGGGCGGGAAGGTGTCTAAGTGCCCGGTATTGAAGTGGTTAAAGAGGGTAAATCATCACGCAGTGTTGCACAAGATGTTGGTTGTTCACAGTCGGCTGTGTCTAAAACATGGACCAAATACAAACAACATAGGAAGGTGGTTAAAGGCAAGCATACTGGTAGACCAAGGAAGACATCAAAGCGTCAAGACAGAAATCCAATCATCCACAGTCCACGATAGCCTTTCCTTAGCCCATTGAAACCTTGTTTTTTTTTGTTTAGGTGTTAGAGATGGCTTTCTTTTAGCTTTTCTGTATGTAAATCCCATTTCCTTTAGGCGGTTTCTTACAGTTCGGTCACAGATGTTGACTCCAGTTTCCTCCCATTTGTTCCTCATTTGTTTTGTTGTACATTTTCTGTTTTCAAGGCATATTGCTTTAAGTTTTCTGTCTTGACACTTTGATGTCTTCCTTAGTCTACCAGTATGCTTGCCTTTAGCCACCTTCCCATGTTGTTTGTATTTGGTTCATGTTTTAGACACAGCCGACTGTGAACAACCAACATCTTGTGCAACACTGCGTGATGATTTACCCTCTTTAAGGAGTTTGATAATCCTCTCCTTTTTTTCAATTGACATCTCTGGTGTTGGAGCTATGCTTCATGTTAGTCCACTTGTTGCAACAGCTCTCCAAGGTGTGATCACTCCTTTTTACCTACATACTAACAAGCAGATTTAATCTGATGCAGGTGTTCGTGTTTGTAATGAAAATTTACAGGGTGATTCCATAATTTTTTCCTCAGAATTGAGTGATTCCATAATTTATTCCCTGTACTTGTTCTATAAATCTAACTGTTACTGGCCACCACAATTATTTTTCTTGATTTCTTTTAGTGTTTCTTCCGGACCGCCCACTGTATATATACGTCCTTTTTTTAAAGATGGATATCTCGGTAACGGCAGCAGCTGCTGCCACAACCGAGGTATCCATCTTTAGGGCCAGCGGTTCCGTACATGATAATGGTGGTCTCTGCGGCGGGTTCGCCTGCGAGATTACCGTTATCGGCAGCGGGAGAGGTGCCACCCCCCCTCCCGCCGCTCTTCCGCACCCTCCGCCGCTTACCGGAGCCGTCGGTAGCGGCGGAGGCGATCGGGTCCTTTCCCTGCTTAGGTATGGAGACGAGTGAGGCTAAGATGGCCCCCACCCGTCTCCATACCATGTGACGGCCAGAGCGACGTCATTACGTCAGCTCCGCCCACTTCTCTTAAAGGCACAATTTTTTTGTGTCGTTTTTTTTAAACGACTTTTTTTTTTTTCTTTGCATTTCAGTCTAAATATGAGATCTGAGGACTTTTTGACCCCAGATCTCATATTTAAGAGGACCTGTCATGCTTTTTTCTATTACAAGGGATGTTTACATTCCTTGTAATAGGAATAAAAGTGATCCAATTTTTTTTTTTTTAAAAAAACAGTGAAAAGATAAATAAAATAAAGTAAAATAAATAATATAAAAAAAAAAAAAATTTTTAAAGCGCCCTGTCCCGGCGAGCTCGCGCGCAGAAGCGAACGCATACGTGAGTAACGCCCGCATATGAAAACGGTGGTCAAACCACACATGTGAGGTATCGCCGCGACCAGTAGAGTAAGAGCAATAATTCTAGCCCTAGACCTCCTCTGTAACGCAAAACATGCAATCTGTAGAATTTTTTAAACGTCGCCTATGGAGATTTTTAAGGGTAAAAGTTTGACGCCATTCCACGAGCGGGCGCAATTTTGAAGCGTGACATGATGGGTATCAATTTACTTGGCGTAACATTATATTTCACAATATAAAAAAAAATTGGGCTAACTTTACTGTTGTCTTATTTTTTTTTCAAAAAAGTGAATTTTTTCAAAAAAAAGTGCGCTTAGAAGACCGCTGCGCAAATACGGTGCAAAAAAAAGTATTGCAATGACCGCTATTTTATTCTCTAGGGTGTTAGAAAAAAAAACAATATATAATGTTTGGGGGTTCTAAGTAATTTTCTAGCAAAAAAACCTGTTTTAAACTTGTAAACACCTAAAATCCTAAACGAGGCTGGTCTTAAAGTGGTTGAAGCCAGAAAGTTGCCATTTGAAATGCCTTTAGTTTTTGGCCATGTCTGTGATCTGCTTTTTTTCTACAACAATAAACAACTGAAGGAACATCCTCAGGGACTGGTGATTCCATCATTTTTGTCTGGGGTTGTAATCTAGCCATGTGCTCCTCTTCTCTGCCCCCCCTTCACAGTGTGCATTACTGTTACCATTGAGACAGATCTCACCTTTTTGATCTTATGCTCCCTGCCTCCAGTCTTCACCCTCGGCTCCCCGCTCTCCAATCTCGGCTCCCCGCTCTCCAATCTCAGCTCCCCGCTCTCCAATCTCGGCTCCCCACTTTTCATGCTCGGCTCCCCACTTTTCATGCTCGGCTCCCCACTCTCCAATCTTGGCTCTCCATTCTCAGCTCCCCGCTCTCCTGTACACCAGTCATGTACTGATAGGAAGCCCCCCTGTACACCAGTCATGTACTGATAGGAAGCCCCCCCCTGTACACCAGTCATGTACTGATAGGAAGCCCCCCCTGTACAACAGTCATGTACTGATAAGAAGCCCCCCCTGTACACCAGTCATGTACTGATAAGAAGCCCCCCTGTACACCAGTCATGTACTGATAAGAAGCACCCCCTGTACACCAGTCATGTACTGATAAGCCCCCCTGTACACCAGTCATATACTGATAGGAAGCCCCCCCTGTACACCAGTCATGTACTGATAAGAAGCCCCCCCTGTACACCAGTCATGTACTGATAGGATGCCCCCCTGTACACCAGTTATGTACTGATAGGAAGCCCCCCCTGTACACCAGTCATGTACTGATAGGAAGCCCCCCTGTACACCAGTCATGTACTGATAGGAAGCCCCCCCTGTACACCAGTCATGTACTGATAGGAAGCCCCCCTGTACACCAGTCATGTACTGATAGGAAGCCTCCCTGATACCAGTCATGTACTGATAGGAAGCCCCCCTGTACACCAGTCATGTACTGATAGGAAGCCCCCCCCCCTGTACACCAGTCAAGTACTGATAGAAAGCCCCCCTGTACACCAGTCATGTACTGATAAGAAGCCCCCCCTGTACACCAGTCATGTACTGATAGGAAGCCCCCCTGTACACCAGTCATGTATTGATAGTAAGCCACCCTGTACACCAGTCATGTACTGATAAGAAGCCCCCCTGTACACCAGTCATGTACTGATAGGAAGCCCCCCCTGTACACCAGTCATGTACTGATAAGAAGCCCCCCCCTGTACACCAGTCATGTACTGATAGGAAGCCCCCCCGTACACCAGTCATGTACTGATAGGAAGCCCCCCTGTACACCAATCATGTACTGAAAGGAAGCCCCCCCTGTACACCAGTCATGTACTGATAAGAAGCCCCCCTGTACACCAGTCATGTACTGAAAGGAAGCCCCCCCTGTACACCAGTCATGTACTGATAAGAAGCCCCACTGTACACCAGTCATGTACTGATAAGAAGCCCCCCTGTACACCAGTCATGTACTGATAGGAAGCCCCCCTGTACACCAGTCATGTACTGATAGGAAGCCCCCCCTGTACACCAGTCATGTACTGATAAGAAGCCCTCCTGTACACCAGTCATGTACTGATAAAAAGCCCCCCTGTACACCAGTCATGTACTGATAGGAAGCCCCCCTGTACACCAGTCATGTACTGATAGGAAGCCCCCCCTGTACACCAGTCATGTACTGATAAGAAGCCCCCCCTGTACACCAGTCATGTACTGATAAGAAGCCCCCCTGTACACCAGTCATGTACTGATAAGAAGCCCCACCTGTACACCAGTCATGTACTGATAAGAAACCCCCCCTGTACACCAGTCATGTACTGATAAGAAGCCCCCCCTGTACACCAGTCATGTACTGATAAGAAGCCCCCCTGTACACCAGTCATGTACTGATAGGATGCCCCCCTGTACACCAGTCATGTACTGATAGGAAGGCCCCCTGTACACCAGTCATGTACTGATAGGAAGCCCCCCTGTACACCAGTCATGTACTGATAGGAAGCCCCCCTGTACACCAGTCATGTACTGATAGGAAGCCTCCCTGATACCAGTCATGTACTGATAGGAAGCCCCCCTGTACACCAGTCATGTACTGATAGGAAGCCCCCCTGTACACCAGTCATGTACTGATAGGATGCCCCCCTGTACACCAGTCATGTACTGATAGGAAGCCCCCCCCTGTACACCAGTCAAATACTGATAGAAAGCCCCCCTGTACACCAGTCATGTACTGATAAGAAGCCCCCCTGTACACCAGTCATGTACTGATAGGAAGCCCCCCCTGTACACCAGTCATGTACTGATAAGAAGCCCTCCCTGTACACCAGTCATGTACTGATAAGAAGCCCCCCTGTACACCAGTCATGTACTGATAGGAAGCCCCCCTGTACACCAGTCATGTACTGATAGGAAGCCCCCCTGTACACCAGTCATGTACTGAAAGGAAGCCCCCCCCTGTACACCAGTCATGTACTGAGAAGAAGCCCCCCTGTACACCAGTCATGTACTGATAGGAAGCCCCCCTGTACACCAGTCATGTACTGATAGGAAGCCCCCCCTGTACACCAGTCATGTACTGATAAGAAGCCCTCCTGTACACCAGTCATGTACTGATAAGAAGCCCCCCTGTACACCAGTCATGTACTAATAGGAAGCCCCCCCTGTACACCAGTCATGTACTGATAAGAAGCCCTCCTGTACACCAGTCATGTACTGATAAGAAGCCCCCCTGTACACCAGTCATGTACTGATAGGATGCCCCCCTGTACACCAGTCATGTACTGATAGGAAGCCCCCCCTGTACACCAGTCATGTACTGATAGGAAGCCCCCCCTGTACACCAGTCATGTACTGATAGGAAGCCCCCCTGTACACCAGTCATGTACTGATAGGAAGCCTCCCTGATACCAGTCATGTACTGATAGGAAGCCCCCCTGTACACCAGTCATGTACTGATAGGAAGCCCCCCTGTACACCAGTCATGTACTGATAGGATGCCCCCCTGTACACCAGTCATGTACTGATAGGAAGCCCCCCCCCTGTACACCAGTCAAATACTGATAGAAAGCCCCCCTGTACACCAGTCATGTACTGATAAGAAGCCCCCCTGTACACCAGTCATGTACTGATAGGAAGCCCCCCCTGTACACCAGTCATGTACTGATAAGAAGCCCTCCCTGTACACCAGTCATGTACTGATAAGAAGCCCCCCTGTACACCAGTCATGTACTGATAGGAAGCCCCCCTGTACACCAGTCATGTACTGATAGGAAGCCCCCCTGTACACCCGTCATGTACTGAAAGGAAGCCCCCCCCTGTACACCAGTCATGTACTGATAAGAAGCCCCCCTGTACACCAGTCATGTACTGATAAGAAGCCCCCCTGTACACCAGTCATGTACTGATAGGAAGCCCCCCTGTACACCAGTCATGTACTGATAGGAAGCCCCCCCTGTACACCAGTCATGTACTGATAAGAAGCCCTCCTGTACACCAGTCATGTACTGATAAGAAGCCCCCCTGTACACCAGTCATGTACTAATAGGAAGCCCCCCCTGTACACCAGTCATGTACTGATAAGAAGCCCTCCTGTACACCAGTCATGTACTGATAAGAAGCCCCCCCTGTACACCAGTCATGTACTGATAGGAAGCCCCCCCCTGTACACCAGTCATGTACTGATAAGAAGCCCCCCCCCCCTGTACACCAGTCATGTACTGATAAGAAGCCCCCCCTGTACACCAGTCATATACTGATAAGAAGCCCCCCCTGTACACCAGTAATGTACTGATAGGAAGCCCCCAACCTGTACACCAGTCATGTACTGATAAGAAGCCCCCCCCCTGTACACCAGTCATGTACTGATAAGAAGCCCCCCCCCCCTGTACACCAGTCATGTACTGATAAGAAGCCCCCCCTGTACACCAGTCATATACTGATAAGAAGCCCCCCTGTACATCAGTCATGTACTGATAGGAAGCCCCCCCGGTACACCAATCATGTACTGATAGGAAGCCCCCCTTTACACCAGTCATGTACTGATAAGAAGCCCCCCCTGTACACCAGTCATGTACTGATAAGAAGCCCCCCTGTACACCAGTCACGTACTGATAAGAAGCCCCCCTGTACACCAGTCATGTACTGATAGGAAGCCCCCCTGTACACCAGTCATGTACTGATAAGAAGCCCCCCCTGTACACCAGTCATGTACTGATAAGAAGCCCCCCTGTACACCAGTCTTGTACTGATAGGAAGCCCCCCTGTACACCAGTCACATACTGATAAGAAGCCCCCCTGTACACCAGTCATGTACTGATAGGAAGCCCCTCTGTACACCAGTCATGTACTGATAAGAAGCCCCCCTGTACACCAGTCATGTACTGATAGGAAGCCCCCCCTGTACACCAGTCATGTACTGATAAGATGCCCCCCTGTACACCAGTCATGTACTGATAGGAAGCCCCCCCTTTACACCAGTCATGTACTGATAAGAAGCTCCCCTGTACACCAGTCATGTACTGATAAGAAGCCCCCCCTGTACACCAGTCATGTTCTGATAGGAAGCCCCCCTGTACACCAGTCATGTACTGATAAGAAGCCCTCCTGTACACCAGTCATGTACTGATAAGAAACCCCCCTGTACACCAGTCATGTACTGATAAGAAGCCCCCCTGTACACCAGTCATGTACTGATAAGAAGCCCCCCTGTACATCAGTCATGTACTGATAGGAAGCCCCCCCGGTACACCAATCATGTACTGATAGGAAGCCCCCCTTTACACCAGTCATGTACTGATAAGAAGCCCCCCCTGTACACCAGTCATGTACGGATAAGAAGCCCCCCTGTACACCAGTCACGTACTGATAAGAAGCCCCCCTGTACACCAGTCATGTACTGATAGGAAGCCCCCC
The DNA here is from genome assembly GCA_037952835.1 of Lithobates septentrionalis. NCBI lineage: Eukaryota > Metazoa > Chordata > Amphibia > Anura > Ranidae > Lithobates > Lithobates septentrionalis. The sequence goes on from JBBDGP010000262.1 coordinate 2,922,876, forward strand.
TGTACACCAGTCATGTACTGATAAGAAGCCCCCCCTGTACACCAGTCATGTACTGATAAGAAGCCCCCCCTGTACACCAGTCTTGTACTGATAGGAAGCCCCCCTGTACACCAGTCACATACTGATAAGAAGCCCCCCTGTACACCAGTCATGTACTGATAGGAAGCCCCTCTGTACACCAGTCATGTACTGATAAGAAGCCCCCCTGTACACCAGTCATGTACTGATAGGAAGCCCCCCCTGTACACCAGTCATGTACTGATAAGATGCCCCCCTGTACACCAGTCATGTACTGATAGGAAGCCCCCCCCTTTACACCAGTCATGTACTGATAAGAAGCTCCCCTGTACACCAGTCATGTACTGATAAGAAGCCCCCCCTGTACACCAGCCATGTTCTGATAGGAAGCCCCCCTGTACACCAGTCATGTACTGATAAGAAGCCCTCCTGTACACCAGTCATGTACTGATAAGAAACCCCCCTGTACACCAGTCATGTACTGATAAGAAGCCCCCCTGTACACCAGTCATGTACTGATAAGAAGCCCCCCCTGTACACCAGTCATGTACTGATAAGAAGCCCCCCCTGTACACCAGTCATGTACTGATAAGAAGCCCCCCCTGTACACCAGTCATGTACTGATAAGAAGCCCCCCTGTACACCAGTCATGTACTGATAAGAAGCCCCCCTGTACACCAGTCATGTACTGATAAGAAGCCCCCCCTGTACACCAGTCATGTACTGATAAGAAGACCCCCCTGTACACCAGTCATGTACTGATAAGAAGCCCCCCTGTACACCAGTCATGTACTAATTAGAAGCCCCCCCCCCGTACACCAGTCATGTACTGATAAGAAGCCCCCCCTGTACACCAGTCATGTACTGATAAGAAGCCCCCCCTGTACACCAGTCATGTACTGATAAGAAGCCCCCCCCTGTACACCAGTCATGTACTGATAGGAAGCCCCCCAGTACACCAGTCATGTACTGATAAGAAGCCCCCCCCTGTACACCAGTCATGTACTGATAAGAAGCCCCCCTGTACACCAGTCATGTACTGATAAGAAGCCCCCCTGTACACCAGTCATGTACTGATAAGAAGCCCCCCCTGTACACCAGTCATGTACTGATAAGAAGCCCCCCTGTACACCAGTCATGTACTGATAAGAAGCTAAGAAGCCCCCCGTGTACACCAGTCATGTACTGATAAGAAGCCCCCCCCCTGTACACCAGTCATGTACTGATAGGAAGCCCCCCCTGTACACCAGTCATGTACTGATAAGAAGCCCCCCCCCTGTACACCAGTCATGTACTGATAAGAAGCCCCCCCCCTGTACACCAGTCATGTACTGATAAGAAGCCCCCCCCTGTACACCAGTCATGTACTGATAAGAAGCCCCCCCTGTACACCAGTCATATACTGATAAGAAGCCCCCCTGTACATCAGTCATGTACTGATAGGAAGCCCCCCCCTGTACACCAGTCATGTACTGATAGGAAGCCCCCCCTGTACACCAGTCATGTACTTATAAGAAGCCCCCCCCCCCCGGTAAACCAATCATGTACTGATAGGAAGCCCCCCTGTACACCAGTCATGTACTGATAAGAAGCCCCCCTGTACACCAGTCATGTACTGATAAGAAGCCCCCCCTGTACACCAGTCACGTACTGATAAGAAGCCCCCCTGTACACCAGTCATGTACTGATAGGAAGCCCCCCTGTACACCAGTCATGTACTGATAAGAAGCCCCCCCTGTACACCAGTCATGTACTGATAAGAAGCCCCCCCTGTACACCAGCTGATAAGAAGCCCCCCCTGTACACCAGTCATGTACTGATAAGAAGCCCCCCTGTACACCAGTCATGTACTGATAGGAAGCCCCCCTGTACACCAGTCATGTACTGATAGGAAGCCCCCCTGTACACCAGTCACGTACTGATAAGAAGCCCCCCTGTACACCAGTCATGTACTGATAGGAAGCCCCCCTGTACACCAGTCATGTACTGATAAGAAGCCCCCCTGTACACCAGTCATGTACTGATAAGAAGCCCCCCTGTACACCAGTCATGTACTGATAGGAAGCCCCCCCCTTTACACCAGTCATGTACTGATAAGAAGCTCCCCTGTACACCAGTCATGTACTGATAAGAAGCCCCCCCTGTACACCAGTCATTTACTGATAGGAAGCCCCCCTGTATACCAGTCATGTACTGATAAGAAGCCCTCCTGTACACCAATCATGTACTGATAAGAAACCCCCCTGTACACCAGTCATGTACTGATAAGAAGCCCCCCTGTGCACCAGTCATGTACTGATAAGAAGCCCCCCCTGTACACCAGTCATGTACTGATAAGAAGCCCCCCCCTGTACACCAGTCATGTACTGATGAGAAGCCCCCCTGTACACCAGTCATGTACTGATAAGAAGCCCCCCCCTGTACACCAGTCATGTACTGATAAGAAGCCCCCACTGTACACCAGTCATGTACTGATAAGAAGCCCCCCTGTACACCAGTCATGTACTAATAAGAAGCCCTCCCTGTACACCAGTCATGTACTGATAAGAAGCCCCCCCCTGTACACCAGTAATGTACTGATAGGAAGCCCCCAACCTGTACACCAGTCATGTACTGATAAGAAGCCCCCCCCCCTGTACACCAGTCATGTACTGATAAGAAGCCCCCCCCCCCTGTACACCAGTCATGTACTGATAAGAAGCCCCCCCTGTACACCAGTCATATACTGATAAGAAGCCCCCCTGTACATCAGTCATGTACTGATAGGAAGCCCCCCCGGTACACCAATCATGTACTGATAGGAAGCCCCCCTTTACACCAGTCATGTACTGATAAGAAGCCCCCCCTGTACACCAGTCATGTACTGATAAGAAGCCCCCCTGTACACCAGTCACGTACTGATAAGAAGCCCCCCTGTACACCAGTCATGTACTGATAGGAAGCCCCCCTGTACACCAGTCATGTACTGATAAGAAGCCCCCCCTGTACACCAGTCATGTACTGATAAGAAGCCCCCCTGTACACCAGTCTTGTACTGATAGGAAGCCCCCCTGTACACCAGTCACATACTGATAAGAAGCCCCCCTGTACACCAGTCATGTACTGATAGGAAGCCCCTCTGTACACCAGTCATGTACTGATAAGAAGCCCCCCTGTACACCAGTCATGTACTGATAGGAAGCCCCCCCTGTACACCAGTCATGTACTGATAAGATGCCCCCCTGTACACCAGTCATGTACTGATAGGAAGCCCCCCCTTTACACCAGTCATGTACTGATAAGAAGCTCCCCTGTACACCAGTCATGTACTGATAAGAAGCCCCCCCCTGTACACCAGTCATGTTCTGATAGGAAGCCCCCCTGTACACCAGTCATGTACTGATAAGAAGCCCTCCTGTACACCAGTCATGTACTGATAAGAAACCCCCCTGTACACCAGTCATGTACTGATAAGAAGCCCCCCTGTACACCAGTCATGTACTGATAAGAAGCCCCCCCTGTACACCAGTCATGTACTGATAAGAAGCCCCCCCTGTACACCAGTCATGTACTGATAAGAAGCCCCCCCTGTACACCAGTCATGTACTGATAAGAAGCCCCCCTGTACACCAGTCATGTACTGATAAGAAGCCCCCCTGTACACCAGTCATGTACTGATAAGAAGCCCCCCCTGTACGATAAGAAGCCCCCCCCCCTGTACACCAGTCATGTACTGATAAGAAGCCCCCCCTGTACACCAGTCATGTACTGATAAGAAGCCCCCCCTGTACACCAGTCATGTACTGATAAGAAGCCCCCCTGTACAACAGTAATGTACTGATAAGAAGCCCCCCTGTACAACAGTCATGTACTGATAAGAAGCCCCCCCCTGTACACCAGTCATGTACTGATAGGAAGCCCCCCTGTACACCAGTCATGTACTGATAAGAAGCCCCCCCCTGTACACCAGTCATGTACTGATAAGAAGCCCCCCTGTACACCAGTCATGTACTGATAAGAAGCCCCCCCTGTACACCAGTCATGTACTGATAAGAAGCCCCCCTGTACACCAGTCATGTACTGATAAGAAGCCCCCCTGTACACCAATCATGTACTGATAGGAAGCCCCCCCTGTACACCAGTCATGTACTGATAAGAAGCCCCCCCCCTGTACACCAGTCATGTACTGATAGGAAGCCCCCCCTGTACACCAGTCATGTACTGATAAGAAGCCCCCCCCTGTACACCAGTCATGTACTGATGAGAAGCCCCCCTGTACACCAGTCATGTACTGATAAGAAGCCCCCCCCTGTACACCAGTCATGTACTGATAAGAAGCCCCCACTGTACACCAGTCATGTACTGATAAGAAGCCCCCCTGTACACCAGTCATGTACTAATAAGAAGCCCTCCCTGTACACCAGTCATGTACTGATAAGAAGCCCCCCCCTGTACACCAGTCATGTACTGATAAGAAGCCCCCCTGTACACCAGTCATGTACTGATAAGAAGCCCCCCCCTGTACACCAGTCATGTACTGATAAGAAGCCCCCCCTGTACACCAGTCATGTACTGATAGGAAGCCCCCCTGTACACCAGTCATGTACTGATAAGAAGCCCCCCCCTGTACACCAGTCATGTACTGATAGGAAGCCCCCCCCCTGTACACCAGTCATGTACTGATTTGAAGCCTCCCCTGTACACCAGTCATGTACTGATAAGAAGCCCCCCCTGTACACCAGTCATGTACTGATAAGAAGCCCCCCCTGTACACCAGTCACGTACTGATAAGAAGCCCCCCTGTACACCAGTCATGTACTGATAAGAAGCCCCCCCTGTACACCAGTTACGTACTGATAAGAAGCCCCCCCTGTACACCAGTCATGTACTGATAAGAAGCCCCCCCTGTACACCAGTCATGTACTGATAGGAAGCCCCCCTGTACACCAGTCACGTACTGATAAGAAGCCCCCCTGTACACCAGTCATGTACTGATAGGAAGCCCCCCTGTACACCAGTCATGTACTGATAAGAAGCCCCCCTGTACACCAGTCATGTACTGATAGGAAGCCCCCCTGTACACCAGTCATGTACTGATAAGAAGCCCCCCTGTACACCAGTCATGTACTGATAGGAAGCCCCCCCCCCCCCTTTACACCAGTCATGTACTGATAAGAAGCTCCCCTGTACACCAGTCATGTACTGATAAGAAGCCCCCCCTGTACACCAGTCATTTACTGATAGGAAGCCCCCCTGTATACCAGTCATGTACTGATAAGAAGCCCTCCTGTACACCAATCATGTACTGATAAGAAACCCCCCTGTACACCAGTCATGTACTGATAAGAAGCCCCCCTGTACACCAGTCATGTACTGATAAGAAGCCCCCCCTGTACACCAGTCATGTACTGATAAGAAGCCTCCCCTGTACACCAGTCATGTACTGATAAGAAGCCCCCCCTGTACACCAGTCATGTACTGATAAGAAGCCCCCCCTGTACACCAGTCATGTACTGATAGGAAGCCCCCCCTGTACACCAGTCATGTACTGATAAGAAGCCCCCCCCCCCCCCTGTACACCATTAATGTACTGATAGGAAGCCCCCCCCTGTACACCAGTCATGTACTGATAGGAAGCCCCCCTGTACACCAGTCACGTACTGATAAGAAGCCCCCCTGTACACCAGTCATGTACTGATAGGAAGCCCCCCTGTACACCAGTCATGTACTGATAAGAAGCCCCCCCTGTACACCAGTCATGTACTGACAAGAAGCCCCCCCTGTACACCAGTCACGTACTGATAGGAAGCCCCCCTGTACACCAGTCACGTACTGATAAGAAGCCCCCCTGTACACCAGTCATGTAGTGATGGGAAGCCCCCCTGTACACCAGTCATGTACTGATAAGAAGCCCCCCTGTACACCAGTCATGTACTGATAGGAAGCCCCCCCTGTACACCAGTCATGTACTGATAAGAAGCCCCCCTGTACACCAGTCATGTACTGATAGGAAGCCCCCCCTGTACACCAGTCATGTACTGATAAGAAGCTCCCCTGTACACCAGTCATGTACTGATAAGAAGCCCCCCCTGTACACCAGTCATGTACTGATAGGAAGCCCCCCTGTACACCAGTCATGTACTGATAAGAAGCCCTCCTGTACACCAGTCATGTACTGATAAGAAACCCCCCTGTACACCAGTCATGTACTGATAAGAAGCCCCCCTGTACACCAGTCATGTACTGATAAGAAGCCCCCCCTGTACACCAGTCATGTACTGATAAGAAGCCCCCCCTGTACACCAGTCATGTACTGATAAGAAGCCCCCCCTGTACACCAGTCATGTACTGATAAGAAGCCCCCCCTGTACACCAGTCATATACTGATAAGAAGCCCCCCTGTACACCAGTCATGTACTGATAAGAAGCCCCCCTGTACACCAGTCATGCACTGATAAGAAACCCCCCCCCTGTACACCAGTCATGTACTGATAAGAAGCCCCCCCTGTACACCAGTCATGTACTGATAAGAAACCCCCCTGTACACCAGTCACGTACTGATAAGAAGCCCCCCTGTACACCAGTCATGTACTGATAGGAAGCCCCCCCCTGTACACCAGTCATGTACTGATAAGAAGCCCCCCCTGTACACCAGTCATGTACTGATAAGAAGCCCCCCTGTACACCAGTCATGTACTGATAAGAAGCCCCCCCTGTACACCAGTCATGTACTGATAAGAAGCCCCCCTGTACACCAGTCATGTACTGATAAGAAGCCCCCCTGTACACCAGTCATGTACTGATAGGAAGCCCCCCTGTACACCAGTTACGTACTGATAAGAAGCCCCGCTGTACACCAGTCATGTACTGATAGGAAGCCCCCCTGTACACCAGTCATGAACTGATAAGAAGCCCCCCCTGTACACCAGTCATGTACTGACAAGAAGCCCCCACTGTACACCAGTCACGTACTGATAGGAAGCCCCCCTGTACACCAGTCACGTACTGATAAGAAGCCCCCCTGTACACCAGTCATGTACTGATAGGAAGCCCCCCTGTACACCAGTCATGTACTGATAAGAAGCCCCCCTGTACACCAGTCATGTACTGATAGGAAGCCCCCCCTGTACACCAGTCATGTACTAATAAGAAGCCCCCCTGTACACCAGTCATGTACTGATAGGAAGCCCCCCCTGTACACCAGTCATGTACTGATAAGAAGCTCCCCTGTACACCAGTTATGTACTGATAAGAAGCCCCCCCTGTACACCAGTCATGTACTGATAAGAAGCCCCCCCCTGTACAACAGTCATGTACTGATAAGAAGCCCCCCCCCTGTACACCAGTCATGTACTGATAGGAAGCCCCCCAGTACACCAGTCATGTACTGATAAGAAGCCCCCCCTGTACACCAGTCATGTACTGATAAGAAGCCCCCCCTGTACACCAGTCATGTACTGATAAGAAGCCCCCCTGTACACCAGTCATGTACTGATAAGAAGCCCCCCTGTACACCAGTCATGTACTGATAAGAAGCTAAGAAGCCCCCCCCCCCCCCTGTACACCAGTCATGTACTGATAGGAAGCCCCCCTGTACACCAGTCATGTACTGATAGGAAGCCCCCCCTGTACACCAGTCATGTACTAATAAGAAGCCACCCTGTACACCAGTCATGTACTGATAAGAAGCCCCCCCCCCCTGTACACCAGTCATGTACTGATAAGAAGCCCCCCCTGTACACCAGTCATGTACTGATAAGAAGCCCCCCCTGTACACCAGTCATGTACTGATAAGAAGCCCCCCCTGTACAACAGTAATGTACTGATAAGAAGCCCCCCCTGTACAACAGTCATGTACTGATAAGAAGCCCCCCCCTGTACACCAGTCATGTACTGATAGGAAGCCCCCCAGTACACCAGTCATGTACTGATAAGAAGCCCCCCCCCCCTGTACACCAGTCATGTACTGATAAGAAGCCCCCCTGTACACCAGTCATGTACTGATAAGAAGCCCCCCCTGTACACCAGTCATGTACTGATAAGAAGCCCCCCTGTACACCAGTCATGTACTGATAAGAAGCCCCCCCTGTACACCCATCACGTACTGATAGGAAGCCCCCCCTGTACACCAGTCATGTACTGATAAGAAGCCCCCCCCCTGTACACCAGTCATGTACTGATAGGAAGCCCCCCCTGTACACCAGTCATGTACTGATAAGAAGCCCCCCCCCCTGTACACCAGTCATGTACTGATAAGAAGCCCCCCCCCCCCTGTACACCAGTCATGTACTGATAAGAAGCCACCCTGTACACCAGTCATGTACTGATAGGAAGCCCCCCAGTACACCAGTCATGTACTGATAAGAAGCCCCCCCCCCCCTGTACACCAGTCATGTACTGATAAGAAGCCCCCCTGTACACCAGTCATGTACTGATAAGAAGCCCCCCTGTACACCAGTCATGTACTGATAAGAAGCACCCCCTGTACACCAGTCATGTACTGATAAGAAGCCCCCCTGTACACCAGTCAGGTACTGATAAGAAGCTAAGAAGCCCCCCCTGTACACCCATCACGTACTGATAGGAAGCCCCCCCTGTACACCAGTCATGTACTGATAAGAAGCCCCCCCCTGTACACCAGTCATGTACTGATAGGAAGCCCCCCCTGTACACCAGTCATGTACTGATAACAAGCCCCCCCCTGTACACCAGTCATGTACTGATAAGAAGCCCCCCCCCCCTGTACACCAGTCATGTACTGATAGGAAGCCCCCCCTGTACACCAGTCATGTACTGATAAGAAGCCCCCCCCCTGTACACCAGTCATGTACTGATAGGAAGCCCCCCCTGTACACCAGTCATGTACTGATAGTAAGCCCCCCCTGTACACCAGTCATGTACTGATAAGAAGCCCCCCTGTACACCAGTCATGTACTGATAGGAAGCCCCCCTGTACACCAGTCATGTACTGATAAGAAGCCCCCGTGTACACCAGTCATGTACTGATAAGAAGCCCCCCCTGTACACCAGTCATGTACTGATAGGAAGCCCCCCTGTACACCAGTCATGTACTGATAGGAAGCCCCCCTGTACACCAGTCATGTACTGATAGGAAGCCCCCCCTGTACACCAGTCATGTACTGATAAGAAGCCCCCCTGTACACCAGTCATGTACTGATAGGAAGCCCCCCCCCCTGTACACCAGTCATGTACTGATAAGAAGCCCCCCTGTACACCAGTCATGTACGGATAGGAAGCCCCCCCTGTACACCAGTCATGTACTGATAAGAAGCTCCCCTGTACACCAGTCATGTACTGATAGGAAGCCCCCTGTACTCCAGTCATGTACTGATAAGAAGCCCTCCTGTACACCAGTCATGTACTGATAAGAAACCCCCCTGTACACCAGTCATGTACTGATAAGAAGCCCCCCTGTACACCAGTCATGTACTGATAAGAAGCCCCCCCTGTACACCAGTCATGTACTGATAAGAAGCCCCCCCTGTACACCAGTCATGTACTGATAAGAAGCCCCCCCTGTACACCAGTCATGTACTGATAAGAAGCCCCCCTGTACACCAGTCATGTACTGATAAAAAGCCCCCCCTGTACACCAGTCATGTACTGATAAGAAGCCCCCCCCTGTACACCAGTCATGTACTGATAAGAAGCCCCCCCTGTACACCAGTCATGTACTGATAAGAAGCCCCCCTGTACACCAGTCATGTACTGATAAGAAGCCTCCCCCCCTGTACACCAGTCATGTACTGATAAGAAGCCCCCCCCCTGTACACCAGTCATGTACTGATAAGAAGCCCCCCCCCTGTACACCAGTCATGTACTGATAAGAAGCCCCCCCTGTACACCAGTCATGTACTGATAAGAAGCCCCCCCCTGTACACCAGTCATGTACTGATAGGAAGCCCCCCTGTACACCAGTCATGTACTGATAAGAAGCCCCCCCTGTACACCAGTCATGTACTGATAAGAAGGCCCCCCCCCCCCCCGTACACCAGTCATGTACTGATAAGAAGCCCCCCCTGTACACCAGTCATGTACTGATAAGAAGCCCCCCCTGTACACCAGTCATGTACTGATAAGAAGCCCCCCTGTACACCAGTCATGTACTGATAAGAAGCCCCCCCCCTGTACACCAGTCATGTACTGATAAGAACCCCCCCCCTGTACACCAGTCATGTACTGATAAGAAGCCCCCCCCCTGTACACCAGTCATGTACTGATAAGAAGCCCCCCCTGTACACCAGTCATGTACTGATAAGAAGCCCCCCCCTGTACACCAGTCATGTACTGATAGGAAGCCCCCCTGTACACCAGTCATGTACTGATAAGAAGCCCCCCCTGTACACCAGTCATGTACTGATAAGAAGGCCCCCCCCCCGTACACCAGTCATGTACTGATAAGAAGCCCCCCCCCCCCCCTGTACACCAGTCATGTACTGATAGGAAGCCCCCCAGTACACCAGTCATGTACTGATAAGAAGCCCCCCCTGTACACCAGTCATGTACTGATAAGAAGCCCCCCCTGTACACCAGTCATGTACTGATAAGAAGCCCCCCCTGTACACCAGTCATGTACTGATAGGAAGCCCCCCTGTACACCAGTCATGTACTGATAAGAAGCCCCCCCTGTACACCAGTCATGTACTGATAAGAAGCCCCCCCTGTACACCAGTCATGTACTGATAAGAAGCCCCCCTGTACACCAGTCATGTACTGATAAGAAGCTAAGAAGCCCCTCCCTGTACACCAGTCATGTACTGATAAGAAGCCCCCCCTGTACACCAGTCATGTACTGATAAGAAGCCCCCCCTGTACACCAGTCATTTACTGATAGGAAGCCCCCCCTGTACACCAGTCATGTACTGATAAGAAGCCCCCCCCCCCCTGTACACCATTAATGTACTGATAGGAAGCCCCCCCCTGTACACCAGTCATGTACTGATAGGAAGCCCCCCTGTACACCAGTCACGTACTGATAAGAAGCCCCCCTGTACACCAGTCATGTACTGATAGGAAGCCCCCCTGTACACCAGTCATGTACTGATAAGAAGCCCCCCCTGTACACCAGTCATGTACTGACAAGAAGCCCCCCCTGTACACCAGTCACGTACTGATAGGAAGCCCCCCTGTACACCAGTCACGTACTGATAAGAAGCCCCCATGTACACCAGTCATGTACTGATAGGAAGCCCCCCTGTACACCAGTCATGTACTGATAAGAAGCCCCCCCCCCCCTGTACACCAGTCATGTACTGATAAGAAGCCCCCCCCCCCTGTACACCAGTCATGTACTGATAAGAAGCTAAGAAGCCCCCCCCCCCCCCCCTGTACACCAGTCATGTACTGATAGGAAGCCCCCCTGTACACCAGTCATGTACTGATAGGAAGCCCCCCCCTGTACACCAGTCATGTACTAATAAGAAGCCACCCTGTACACCAGTCATGTACTGATAAGAAGCCCCCCCCCCTGTACACCAGTCATGTACTGATAAGAAGCCCCCCCTGTACACCAGTCATGTACTGATAAGAAGCCCCCCCTGTACACCAGTCATGTACTGATAAGAAGCCCCCCCTGTACAACAGTCATGTACTGATAAGAAGCCCCCCCTGTACAACAGTCATGTACTGATAAGAAGCCCCCCCCTGTACACCAGTCATGTACTGATAGGAAGCCCCCCAGTACACCAGTCATGTACTGATAAGAAGCCCCCCCCCCCCTGTACACCAGTCATGTACTGATAAGAAGCCCCCCTGTACACCAGTCATGTACTGATAAGAAGCCCCCCCTGTACACCAGTCATGTACTGATAAGAAGCCCCCCTGTACACCAGTCATGTACTGATAAGAAGCTAAGAAGCCCCCCTGTACACCCATCACGTACTGATACTGATAGGAAGCCCCCCCTGTACACCAGTCATGTACTGATAAGAAGCCCCCCCCCTGTACACCAGTCATGTACTGATAGGAAGCCCCCCCTGTACACCAGTCATGTACTGATAAGAAGCCCCCCCCCTTGTACACCAGTCATGTACTGATAAGAAGCCCCCCCCCCCTGTACACCAGTCATGTACTGATAAGAAGCCACCCTGTACACCAGTCATGTACTGATAGGAAGCCCCCAGTACACCAGTCATGTACTGATAAGAAGCCCCCCCCCCCCTGTACACCAGTCATGTACTGATAAGAAGCCCCCCTGTACACCAGTCATGTACTGATAAGAAGCCCCCCCTGTACACCAGTCATGTACTGATAAGAAGCACCCCCTGTACACCAGTCATGTACTGATAAGAAGCCCCCCTGTACACCAGTCAGGTACTGATAAGAAGCTAAGAAGCCCCCCCTGTACATCCATCACGTACTGATAGGAAGCCCCCCTGTACACCAGTCATGTACTGATAAGAAGCCCCCCCCTGTACACCAGTCATGTACTGATAGGAAGCCCCCCTGTACACCAGTCATGTACTGATAAGAAGCCCCCCCCTGTACACCAGTCATGTACTGATAAGAAGCCCCCCCCCCTGTACACCAGTCATGTACTGATAGGAAGCCCCCCCTGTACACCAATCATGTACTGATAAGAAGCCCCCCCCCCCTGTACACCAGTCATGTACTGATAGGAAGCCCCCCCTGTACACCAGTCATGTACTGATAGTAATCCCCCCCTGTACACCAGTCATGTACTGATAAGAAGCCCCCCTGTACACCAGTCATGTACTGATAGGAAGCCCCCCTGTACACCAGTCATGTACTGATAAGAAGCCCCCGTGTACACCAGTCATGTACTGATAAGAAGCCCCCCTGTACACCAGTCATGTACTGATAGGAAGCCCCCCTGTACACCAGTCATGTACTGATAGGAAGCCCCCCTGTACACCAGTCATGTACTGATAGGAAGCCCCCCCTGTACACCAGTCATGTACTGATAAGAAGCCCCCCTGTACACCAGTCATGTACTGATAGGAAGCCCCCCCCCCTGTACACCAGTCATGTACTGATAAGAAGCCCCCCTGTACACCAGTCATGTACTGATAGAAAGCCCCCCCTGTACACCAGTCATGTACTGATAAGAAGCTCCCCTGTACACCAGTCATGTACTGATAGGAAGCCCCCTGTACTCCAGTCATGTACTGATAAGAAGCCCTCCTGTACACCAGTCATGTACTGATAAGAAACCCCCCTGTACACCAGTCATGTACTGATAAGAAGCCCCCCTGTACACCAGTCATGTACTGATAAGAAGCCCCCCCTGTACACCAGTCATGTACTGATAAGAAGCCCCCCCTGTACACCAGTCATGTACTGATAAGAAGCCCCCCTGTACACCAGTCATGTACTGATAAGAAGCCCCCCTGTACACCAGTCATGTACTGATAAAAAGCCCCCCCTGTACACCAGTCATATACTGATAAGAAGCCCCCCCTGTACACCAGTCATGTACTGATAAGAAGCCCCCCCTGTACACCAGTCATGTACTGATAAGAAGCCCCCCTGTACACCAGTCATGTACTGATAAGAAGCCCCCCCCCCTGTACACCAGTCATGTACTGATAAGAAGCCCCCCCCCTGTACACCAGTCATGTACTGATAAGAAGCCCCCCCCCTGTACACCAGTCATGTACTGATAAGAAGCCCCCCCTGTACACCAGTCATGTACTGATAAGAAGCCCCCCCCCTGTACACCAGTCATGTACTGATAGGAAGCCCCCCTGTACACCAGTCATGTACTGATAAGAAGCCCCCCCTGTACACCAGTCATGTACTGATAAGAAGGCCCCCCCCCCCGTACACCAGTCATGTACTGATAAGAAGCCCCCCCTGTACACCAGTCATGTACTGATAAGAAGCCCCCCCTGTACACCAGTCATGTACTGATAAGAAGCCCCCCTGTACACCAGTCATGTACTGATAAGAAGCCCCCCCCCCTGTACACCAGTCATGTACTGATAAGAACCCCCCCCTGTACACCAGTCATGTACTGATAAGAAGCCCCCCCCCCTGTACACCAGTCATGTACTGATAAGAAGCCCCCCTGTACACCAGTCATGTACTGATAAGAAGCCCCCCCCTGTACACCAGTCATGTACTGATAGGAAGCCCCCCTGTACACCAGTCATGTACTGATAAGAAGCCCCCCCTGTACACCAGTCATGTACTGATAAGAAGGCCCCCCCCCCGTACACCAGTCATGTACTGATAAGAAGCCCCCCCCCTGTACACCAGTCATGTACTGATAGGAAGCCCCCCAGTACACCAGTCATGTACTGATAAGAAGCCCCCCCTGTACACCAGTCATGTACTGATAAGAAGCCCCCCTGTACACCAGTCATGTACTGATAAGAAGCCCCCCCTGTACACCAGTCATGTACTGATAGGAAGCCCCCCTGTACACCAGTCATGTACTGATAAGAAGCCCCCCCTGTACACCAGTCATGTACTGATAAGAAGCCCCCCTGTACACCAGTCATGTACTGATAAGAAGCCCCCCCTGTACACCAGTCATGTACTGATAAGAAGCCCCCCTGTACACCAGTCATGTACTGATAAGAAGCTAAGAAGCCCCTCCCTGTACACCAGTCATGTACTGATAAGAAGCCCCCCCTGTACACCAGTCATGTACTGATAAGAAGCCCCCCCTGTACACCAGTCATGTACTGATAGGAAGCCCCCCCTGTACACCAGTCATGTACTGATAAGAAGCCCCCCCCCCCCTGTACACCATTAATGTACTGATAGGAAGCCCCCCCCTGTACACCAGTCATGTACTGATAGGAAGCCCCCCTGTACACCAGTCACGTACTGATAAGAAGCCCCCCTGTACACCAGTCATGTACTGATAGGAAGCCCCCCTGTACACCAGTCATGTACTGATAAGAAGCCCCCCCCTGTACACCAGTCATGTACTGACAAGAAGCCCCCCCTGTACACCAGTCACGTACTGATAGGAAGCCCCCCTGTACACCAGTCACGTACTGATAAGAAGCCCCCTGTACACCAGTCATGTACTGATAGGAAGCCCCCCTGTACACCAGTCATGTACTGATAAGAAGCCCCCCTGTACACCAGTCATGTACTGATAGGAAGCCCCCCCTGTACACCAGTCATGTACTGATAAGAAGCCCCCCTGTACACCAGTCATGTACTGATAGGAAGCCCCCCCTGTACACCAGTCATGTACTGATAAGAAGCTCCCCTGTACACCAGTCATGTACTGATAAGAAGCCCCCCCTGTACACCAGTCATGTACTGATAGGAAGCCCCCCTGTACACCAGTCATGTACTGATAAGAAGCCCTCCTGTACACCAGTCATGTACTGATAAGAAACCCCCCTGTACACCAGTCATGTACTGATAAGAAGCCCCCCTGTACACCAGTCATGTACTGATAAGAAGCCCCCCCTGTACACCAGTCATGTACTGATAAGAAGCCCCCCCTGTACACCAGTCATGTACTGATAAGAAGCCCCCCCTGTACACCAGTCATGTACTGATAAGAAGCCCCCCCTGTACACCAGTCATATACTGATAAGAAGCCCCCCTGTACACCAGTCATGTACTGATAAGAAGCCCCCCTGTACACCAGTCATGCACTGATAAGAAACCCCCCCTGTACACCAGTCATGTACTGATAAGAAGCCCCCCCTGTACAGCAGTCATGTACTGATAGGAAGCCCCCCTGTACACCAGTCATGTACTGATAGGAAGCCCCCCCTGTACACCAGTCATGTACTGATAAGAAGCCCCCCTGTACTGATAAGAAGCCCCCCTGTAATTTTTTTTGTAACCTTGGCCAGATCTGTGCCTTGCCACAATTCTGTCTCTGAGCTCTTCAGGCAGTTCCTTTGACCTCATGATTGTCATTTGCTTTGACATGCACTGTGAGCTGTAAGGTCTTATATAGACAGGTGTGTGGCTTTCCTAATCAAGTCCAATCAGTATAATCAAACACAGCTGTACTCAAATGAAGGTGTAGAACCATCTCAAGGATGATCAGAAGAAATGTACAGCACCTGAGTTATATATATGCATAGTTGCCAACTGTCCCGGATTTCCCGGGACATTCCCGGGACTGGGACTCCATTCCCGAATTTGTGGTGTCCCGGCAAATGTCCCGAAAAATCCGGTTCCCGTTTTTGAAACAACCGCCGCCGCCGCTAGAGGTCGGCGGAGACATTGTCTCCGCCGGCCGCCATTTTGTGGAAGTTTAGGAAGACGGCTGGGGGGGGGCTAGACGAAGCTTCTGCGTCGCCGCCCACCCCTGCCCCGCTCCGCCTCGGCCCGCTCCGCCTTGGCCCGCCCCGCTCCACCTTGCCCCGCCTCGGCCCGCCTACCCCCCGCCCCGCTGCCAGTCTGATATGGAAAGGGGCGGGGATTCTAGCCATGCTGCGGACACACCTCTAGGACACCTCTGAGGTGGGGGGGAGCGCTCGCACCGCTGTGGGACACCTGATGTGAGTGGGGGGGGCACTGGGGACACCTGATGTGAGTGGGGGGGGCACTGGGGACACCTGATGTGAGGGGGGGGGGCACTGGGGACACCTGATGTGAGTGGGGGGGGGCACTGGGGACACCTGATGTGAAGGGGGGACACCTGATGTGAGGGGGGGCACTGGGGACACCTGATGTGAGGGGGGGGCACTGGGGACACCTGATGTGAGTGGGGGGGGCACTGGGGACACCTGATGTGAGGGGGGGACACCTGATGTGAGGGGGGGCACTGGGGATACCTGATGTGAGGGGGGCACTGGGGACACCTGATGTGGGGGGGGGGCACTGGGGACACCTGATGTGAGTGGGGAGGGCACTGGGGACACCTGATGTGAGGGGGGGACACCTGATGTGAGTGGAGGGGGGCACTGGGGACACCTGATGTGAGTGGAGGGGGGCACTGGGGACACCTGATGTGGGGGGGGGGGGCACTGGGGACACCTGATGTGAGTGGGGGGGCACTGGGGACACCTGATGTGAGGGGGGGGGCACTGGGGACACCTGATGTGAGGGGGGGGGGCACTGGGGACACCTGATGTGAGGGGGGGGGGGCACTGGGGACACCTGATGTGAGGGGGGGCACTGGGGACACCTGATGTGAGGGGGGGCACTGTGACTGGGGACTCCTGATGTGAGGGGGGGCTCCGCCAGGGACACCTGATGTGAGGGAAAGCTCCGCCGGGGACACCTGATGTGAGGGGGGGGGGCTCCGCCGGGGACACCTAATGTGAGGGGGGGGCTCCGCCGGGGACACCTAATGTGAGGGGGGGCTCCGCCGGGGACTCCTGATGTGAGGGGGGACTCCTGATTGTGAGGGGGGGCTCCGCCGGGGACACCTTATGTGAGGGGGGCTCCGCCGGGGACACCTTATGTGAGGGGGGGCTCCGCCGGGGACTCCTGATGTGAGGGGGGGCTCCGCCGGGGACTCCTGATGTGAGGGGGGGCTCCGCCAGGGACTCCTGATGTGAGGGGGGGCTCCACCGGGGACTCCTGGTGTGAGGGGGGGCTCCGCTGGGGACATCTGATGTAAGGGGGGCTCCGCTGGGGACATCTAATGCAAGGACGGACTCTGCTCGGACATCTGAAGCAAGGACGGATGGCTGGTGGCAGGCGACGTGGCTGGTGACACGCACAGGGATCCCACTGATTCTGCATTATGGTAAGTTGAATGATTTCATTTTATATTACAATGTAATAATAGAAATAATGCACTTCAATCATCCTGACACCATAACAACCATGGTGCCGGGATAATTGAAGTGCTAACACCAGGTGTTTGGAGTATCTTTATCTGCTGATTGTTAAACTTTCTAGAATACACATATTTCTATTGTGTAGGATCTGGGGCTGCTGTCCCGTCATTTCCCCCTCTCTCCCCGTCTCCATCCCTCATTCATCTCAGACTCTAACCACACCCTCTAGAGCCACGCCCATTTAAGCCACGCCCACTATTTTGCGTAAACCACGCCCATTTTTCGCTTTGCGCGCCGCACTTGTCTATTTTTACTAGGCCACGCCTGCTGACGAATGCCCCGCCCCCTAATTATTTGACAGCTCCGCCTACAGCCACAAAAGTGTCCCACATTTTTTTTTTACAATGTTGGCAACTATGTATATGAGTGTCACATCAAAGGTTCTGAATACTTAGGACCATGTGATATTTAAGTTTTTCTTTTTTAATAAATCTGCAAAAATGTCAACAATTCTGTGTTTTTCTGTCAATATGGGGTGCTGTGTGTACAATATGGGGTGCTGTGTGTACAATATGGGGTGCTGTGTGTACATTAATGAGGAAAAAAATGAACTTAAATGATTTTAGCAAATGGCTGCAATATAACAAAGAGTGAAAAATTTAAGGGGGTCTGAAAACTTTCCGTCCCCACTGTACCTAAATGATTCTCTAAATTGGATGGCAGTGATTACAGAAGTGCAAGAAGAGTGGGAATAGTTTAAAAATGCTATTCTAGATTCAACTAAGCACTGTATCAGGCTGGTTTGTAAAAGAAAGGAAAACCATTATGGTTTTCTGAGCAAGTAGCATATGCAGTTAGGACTAAAAAGGCAGTCTATAAAAAAAATTCAAAAACACTGTGTCTGAGGAGGATAGGGAACAACTAAAAAAAAAAAAAAATACCAAACATTTAATCAGGAAGGCTAAAGTTGAGGACAAAATAGAACAATCATTAAGAAATGGAGACAACACTTTTTTTTTTTACAAATATCAGTGATAAGAGAAAAACAAATGGGGCTATATTGAGACTTAGGATGGCTGATAGAGTAGTGGAAGAAGATAAGCAAATAGCAAACTGTCTAAATGATTACTTTTGTTCATTCTTTACAACTGATTGTGATCATAGTGATATTCTGTTAAAGGATGTTACTTTACATGACAATTTTTGTAGTATTTCTATTTTCACAGAGTATGGGGTATCAAGGGCATTATCAAAAGTTAAATAAGTCTGTGTGTTTGGATAATATTCATCCAAAGGTTCTGAGAGAACTGTGATCCGTGATAGCTATTACATTAACATATTTAATAATTCAATCAATGTTAAAAATTCATAAAATGTATTGCCTTAGAGTAGATGCAATGATTTTTAAGTTGGTAGAGTGCTGGCTTAAGGATATAAGGCAGAGGATTTCAATTAACGGAGTACAGTCTAAAGGGGGGCAGTTACTAGTGGGGTTCCCCAATGGTCAGTTCTTGCGCCCATTTCATTTCGTTTTAGTCAGTCTTTTGACTAAAATGCCATTTAGTTTTAGTCATCTGAATTTTTAGTTTTAGTCTAGTTATGGTTGATTAACCACTAGGCGTCCACGCTATAGCCGAAAGACGGCTACAGCGCGGACTTCAATTGCCGGGAGGGCGTCCCTGGACGTCCTGTTTACTTCCGCATTGCGCGCTCCCGCGGGTGCGCATCGCGGAAGTTTTGTGCTGGCCGTGTTCCTCGGACACAGCCAGTCACAGATCACCGTAAACGGCCAATGACAGCGGCCGTTTACAGTGCGATCGGCGGTGCCAATGAGAGAGGATCTCATATGTAAACATATGAGATCATCTCTCATCGCCGGCTCTCCCTCCTCACACAGAGACAGCGTGTGAGGAGGGAGAGCGGAACCGCTGCGGCGGTAAGTGTAAAAGAAAAAAAAAAAGGAAAAAAAGGTGTCCCGCTGTTAACAGTCCCTGCCATCTGCCCTGCCATCTGCCCCTGCCATCTGCCCTGCCATCTGCCCTGCCATCTGTCCCCAGTGCCATCTGTCCCCACTGCCACGTATAAGTGCCATCTGTCATCAGTGCCACATAGTGCCATCTGTCATCAGTGCCACCTGTCAGTGTCACGTGCCATCTGTCATCAGTGTTACGTGTCATCAGTGCCACGTATCAGTGCCACCTGTCATCAGTGTCATCAGTGCCACGTATCAGTGCCATCTGTCATCAGTGTCATTAGTGCCATCTGTCATCAGTGCCACGTATTAGTGCCATCTGTCATCAGTGCCATGTATTAGTGCCATCTGTCATCAGTGCCATGTATTAGTGCCATCTTTCATCAGTGCCACGTGTCATCAGTGCCACATATCAGTGCCATTTGTCATCAGTGCCACATATTAGTGCCATCTGTCATCAGTGCCACGTATTAGTGCCTTGTATTAGTGCCATCTGTCATCAGTGTCACGTGTTAGTGCCATCTGTCATCAGTGCCACGTATTAGTGCCATCTGTCATCAGTGCCACGTATTAGTGCCATCTGTCATCAGTGCCACATCAGTGTCAGTGCCACGTATCAGTGCCATCTGTCATCAGTGCCACATCAGTGCCACGTATCAGTGCCATTTGTCATCAGTGCCACGTCAGTGTCACATGTCATTGTCCTGGTGCTCCAGGGCCTTCAAAAGTGTAATAGATAGTCAACAAATTAGATGTGTAATTTATGCTCCTAGAACACGTGATGACGCTCCCTGCATGTTGGGCCTCTGTATGTGGCTAGGCTGCGAAAAAGTCCCACACATGTGGTATCGTAATACTCAGGAGGAGTAGCAGAATGTATTTTGGGGCATCATTTGTGGTATATACATGGCATGTGAGAGAAATAACCTATTACAATGACAATTTTGTGGGGGAAAAAAAAAATCTTCATTTTGCAAAGAATTGTGGGAAAAAATGACCACATCAAAAACCTCACCATGCATCTTACTAAATACCTTGGAATGTCTACTTTCAAAAAAGGGGTCATTTGGGGGGTATTTGTACTTTCCTGACTTGTTCGGGTCGCAAGAAATGAGATAGGCCGTCAGTACATCAGATGTGATCAATTTTTTATGATTTGCACCATAACTTGTAGACTCTCTAACTTTCACAAAGACCAAATAATAACCACTAATTTGGGTTATTTTTACCAAAGATATGTAGCAGTATAAATTGTGGCCAAAATTTATAAAGAAAAATTAATAATTTGCAAAATTTTATCACAGAAACTAAGAAAAATGCGTTTTTTTTTTCAAAATTTGCGTTCTTTTTTCATTTATAGCGCAAAAAATAAAAAACCCAGAGGTGATCAAATACCACCAAAAGAAAGCTCTATTTGTATGAAAAAAAGGACAAAAAATTCATTTGGGTACAGTGTTGCATGACTGAGTAATTGTCATTCAAAGTGTGAGAGCGCTGAAAGCTGAAAATTGGTCTGGTCACGAGGGGGGTTTAAGTGCCCAGTTGTCAAGTGGTTAAATATCATAAGATTTTAGTTGACTAAATGTATAGTACATTTAGTCATTTAAAATCTAGTGCATTTAGTTAAAGTGTAATTATTTAAGCATTTGTCTAGAATCTCCTTTTATACTACTGGAGTAAACATTTATTTACCTGCTATTAGTTATAGTATTAAGATTTGAACATGCAATACAGACACCGATTTAACTGTTGTAAAATATAACGTCTTTATTTATCTTACAAATTTTTTTAAAATATATTCCACAAAATATGCATTGATTAACAACTTGCATATGACATTCTTAAATTTTTCAAGGAGAAGTGCAACTCTAAAATATTAAAAAGTAAAACTGTATCGTCTACAATGCCATTGCACATATTAGCTTTTACTCGTCCTTTCAGGATAGAATTGTAAGTCCAAAGAGATTATTTCAGATTGGATCTCCTCCCAAAACATCCCTCCCTAACATTTTAGTCTAGTTTTAGTTAGTCGACTAAAATGTCAATAGATTTTAGTTATAGTTTTAGTCATTATAACTTTGTTTTTATTTAGTTTTAGAAATACAAATTTGTATTCCTAAACCAATTGTGGACTATTTGGGGTTTACATGGCTGCCCCCCTTTGTGATGAAAAAAAAAATACTTTCCTTTTCCCCCTCATAGAAGTAGTGTCGGCACTGCCGTCCTGCTTCCTTGGCTGAGATCATCCATCTTGATGATTTCAGCCAAACACATGCTTTCCCATGAGAATTAATAGTCATATTATGGTTTACCCTTTGAAGTGGTGAGGCATACTTTTCTGAACATCTACTTGGAATGGAATGATCTGCTCTTGTAGACTCCATGGAGGTCATCAAAACACTCTGTTTTTTTTTTTTTTTTTTAAAGAAAAAAAAAGAAGAATTTAATTTCTAATAACACATTGTTAATATAAAAATTCTAAAGCTTAAAATTTGTTTCTTGTCTTTGTTTATTTTACATTGCACAGTAAGGCTAGTGCTAATTTCCCTTTCATATTAGATGCACATATGTACTGTATATATTTTTTATATCTATATATGCATACATGAAACCAAGAGGGCTTCACTCACCAGAAAATTAATACATTATAAGGGTGCAGCTTTGGCAAATTCATAGAAAACATACAAAATCATACTGACTCATTCACTAAACAGCAAAAAAAAAAACACCTAATCTATGCAAAAACAATGGTGTTTTACTTACATTATGATCATACATTACATAAGCCTGCCACAATGGCCAATGGAACCCATTTTTGTCATGTCACATATTAGCAACCTAATACCTGCTCTTAACAGATGAACCCACTTACTTTGGAAAAACTTGCTACTGGGGCTCTCTGCTGTGCAAGATTAAATAGGGCCCTGGAAAGATGCACCTGTGACAGGGAGGGCTGCGAAACCGAGGAGTTTTGTATGAGGTGTGGGTATAAATGTATATGTCTGGTTGTATCTGGGGTTCCTGGCACCGTAAATTTCTATAATTTGGCATTAAATGTCTTTTTTCCTTCAATTGTGTTGGAACCTTGAAGGTCTTTACTCCTTAATAATTAAGTTTATACAAATATGCCATATCTAAGCTTACTAATTTTATTTACATACTTTTCCGTATATATAGGGTGCCTGTGTATATTGTTCTTGTGTTGTGATTATAAAAAACATATATATAAACACCTTTAAAAAAAAAAAGGGGGGGGGCGTTCATCTGTACTGCCAAATTATATATATATATATATATATATATATATATATATATATATATATTTATATACTACTATCACTTGTAAACACAGAAGTCCGGCTTCTGTGTTTACAATTGACAGCTTTTCTCCCAATGGCTCCCACAGATCTGATCTGAGTGGCCCCCACTGAATGCCAGATGGGGACAAGGGAGATTCAGGTGCCTGAGGTGCAGTGCGGATGTCAACACCCCCACTGGAAGATCTCCCCCCTAGTGAGAGAGGTGGAGCCAACTACAGTGTGTGTGGAGGTACTAAAGCCGACTGGGTGCTGCGGCCTAATACAGAATCAAAAGTAAGACATGTGGAATATGGTGGAGCTTTTAAGGAGGTGGGGAGAAGATGTGAGGCAGAGGAGTGTGCGTGTGTATGTGTGTGGTGTGTGTGTGGGGGGGTATTGCATGCAGAGGTCAGAGCTAAAAAGAGGTGAAAGTTAGATGTGGATGGGGGATGCTGAAGGAGGGAAGCAACTGTGGAAAAAGGCTGAACTCTGCATTCTATATGCAGTGCACCCCCGAACACTGCACTCTGTTTGTAACCCCCCCCCCCCCCCTTCCTGAACTCTTCACTCTGTAGGTAATGCACTCCTTTAAGACCCTCCCATTGTTAGTGACATTTGACCACACCCACTATTTAATGCGGTTTGGAGGGTGTGTTGGGGGAGGGGTCTTTTGAAGGGGTCGAGTTACAGTTCCTGTACCTATTTTATGAGAAAAAAGCCCTGTGTGTGTGTGTGTGTGTGTGTATATATATATATATATATATATATATATATATATATATATAATATTATAGCAGAGCGTCCCAGAAAGAGCCAGGAAAAGTCCTGTTCGGGGTTTTTACGACTCCCAAGCTCCTCTCATATACTTTCAAGCTGTGTTAAGCTGTGAAGGTGGAAGCTGACAAGCTGTAGGCTTGCTCAGCCTGGTAGTTAGGCTACGTAAATATTGTATAGTTAGTGCCGAGACACGGCTAGGTGTTTGGTTGGCTATTTTTGTTCCTATTTGTTTTTGGAACACTGTACAGCACCTGTATATAGACTTGTATATATCACAAATAAACACCGCACTGTTTGTCACTATTTCACTGGATTTGGTATCTGTGCCTGAAAGACTGCTCATCCCAGGGAGTTTTGTACCTGCTACCTGTCCCCCAGGTTACACTATATATATATATATATATATATATATATATATATATATATATATATATATGTATGTATGTATATGTATGTATGTATATGTATGTATATATATATGTATGTATATATATATATATGTATATATATATGTATATATATATATATGTATATATATATATATATATATATATATGTATGTATATATATATATATATATATATATATATATATATATAAAACCAACATACACAAAGTTTTAAACTTAGGATCCATGGAATGGTGTTTCCATATATAATCACCATGGCTCCTCAGTTTGAAAGTTTTTTTGTCAACTCCTATAATGTGGATACATTTAACATTACAATATTAAATGAAGGAAAAAAATTATGGAAACCTCTTCTTCATCACTAAAAAACGTTGTTATTCTTTTTTTTCCTTTACTTGGTGCAGATATTTCCTGCAAAATCATGAAATAAAATGTATTACATTTCATTTATTACATTAGTTTTTTTTTTAATTGAATACATACAAGGTTTAACCACTTCAGCCCCAGAAGATTTTACCACCTTGCTAACCAGAGCACTTTTTATAATTTGGCACTGCGTTGCTTTAACTGACAATTGCGCAGTTCTTTGACGCTTGACCCAAACTAAATTTGCGTCCTTTTTTCCCCACAAATAGTGTTTTCTTTTGGTGGTATTTGATCACCTCAGCGATTTTTTTGCGATATAAACAAAAAAATAGCTACAATTTTGATAAAAAAACAATATTTTTGACTTTTTGCTATAATAAATATCCCCATTTTTTTTTTTTTAAAGAATTTTCTTCTTCATTTTAGGCCGATATGTATTCTTCTATATATTGTTACTAAACAAATCACATGAAGCGTATATTGATTGGTTTGCGCAAAAGTTATAGCGTCTACAAATTATGGGAAAGATTTATGGCATTTTTATGGCATTTTTAGTATTTTTACTAGTAATGGTGGTGATCTGCAATTTTTAGCCGTACTGCGTCATTGCGACAGACAGATCGAACACTTTTGACACATTTTTGGGACCATTGACATTTATACAGCGATCAGTGCTATATATATGCACTGATTGATGTGTAAATGTCACTGGCAGGGAAGGGGTTAACACCAGGGGGTGATCAAGGGGTTAAATGTGTGTTCCCTAGGTGGGTTCTAACTGTATGGGGATAGGACTGACTAGGAGAGGAGACATATCATTCTTCCTACTTAGTAAGAACAAACAACATGTCTCCTCTCCCCCTGACAGAACAGTGTGTGTTTGTGTGTTTACATACACAAATCCCCGTGCTGGCTCTCTTGATGGCCAGGCGCATCGGGTCCCCCACCGTGCAGTGGGTGCACGTGCGCCCTCTGGCGCCTCTTAAAGGGAAGTCCGTACCCGTACGAGTTTTCGCCCAGCAGAGACATTGAGACGCAGTATATCTGCGTGAGTCAGTCGGGAATCAGTTAAAAGAGTTACAGGTAATCTCTATTTTGTTATGATTTAATTTCTTTTGTTTTTATCCTTTTTATTTAGAGTTCATATAATGATTTGTGAATTAACCTCCTAATGACTGGACTGTTCTTGCCATGTTGTACATTAATGACCGTGTCCGTTTTAACACCTCTGCGTTTGTTTTTAGCTGTAAATTTATTCTCTCATTTACTGTACCAACACAAACTATACATTTTTTTTTCAGGACAAAAAGGGCTTCCTTTTGATGATATTTTGACAATATATTATAATGTATTGTTTAAAAAATAATAAAATATGGTGAATTATTTAAAAATAACACTTTTAACCACTTGAGCCCCGGACCATTATGCTGCCTAAGGACCAGAGGTCTTTTTCCAATTTGGCACTGCGTCGCTTTAACTGCTAATTGCGCGGTCATGCAATGCTGTACCCAAACGAAATTTGCGTCCTTTTCTTCCCACAAATAGAGCTTTCTTTTGATGGTATTTGATCACCTCTGCGGTTTTTATTTTTTGCGCTATAAACGGAAAAAGACAGAAAATTTTGAAAAAAAATTATATTTTCTACTTTTTGTTATAAAAAAAATCCAATAAACTCAATTTTAGTCATACATTTAGGCCAAAATCTATTTGGCCACATGTCTTTGGTAAAAAAAATGTCAATAAGCGTATATTTATTGGTTTGCGCAAAAGTTATAGCGTCTACAAACTAGGGTACATTTTCTGTAATTTACACAGCTTTTAGTTTATGACTGCCTATGTCATTTCTTGAGGTGCTAAAATGGCAGGGCAGTACAAAACCCCCCCAAATGTCCCCATTTTGGAAAGTAGACACCCCAAGGAAATTGCTGAGAGGCATGTTGAACCCATTGAATATTTTTTTTTTTTGTCCCAAGTGATTGAATAATGACAAAAAAAATAAAATATTTACAAAAAGTTGTCACTAAATGATATATTGCTCACACAGGCCATGGGCCTATGTGGAATTGCACCCCAAAATACATTCAGCTGCTTCTCCTGAGTATGGGGATACCACATGTGTGGGACTTTTTGGGAGCCTAGCTGCGTACGGGGCCCCGAAAACCAATCACCGCCTTCAGGATTTCTAAGGGTGTAAATTTTTGATTTCACTCTTCACTGCCTATCACAGTTTCGGAGGCCATGGAATGCCCAGGTGGCACAAAACGCCCCCAAATGACCCCATTTTGAAAAGTAGACACCCAAAGCTATTTGCTGAGAGGCATATTGAGTCCATGGAATATTTTATATTTTGACACAAGTTGCGGGAAAGTGACACTTTTTTTTGTTTTTTTTTGTTTTTTGCACAAAGTTGTCACTAAATGATATATTGCTCACACAGGCCATGAGCATATGTGAAATTGCACCCCACAATACATTTAGCTGCTTCTCCTGAGTATGGGGATACCACATGTGTGGGACTTTTTGGGAGCCTAGCCGCGTACGGGGCCCCTAAATCCAATCACCGCCTTCAGGATTTCTAAGGGTGAAAATCTTTGATTTCACTCTTCACTGCCTATCACAGTTTCGGAGGCCATGGAATGCCCAGGTGGCACAAAACCCCCCCCAAATGACCCCATTTTGGAAAGTAGACACCCCAAGCTATTTGCTGAGAGGCATGGTGAGTATTTTGCAGCTCTGATTTGTTTTTGAAAATGAAGAAAGACAAGAAAAAACATTTTTTTTTTCTTTTTTCAATTTTCAAAACTTTGTGACAAAAAGTGAGGTCTGCAAAATACTCACTATACCGCTCAGCAAATAGCTTGGGGTGTCTACTTTCCAAAATGGGGTCATTTGGGGGGGTTTTGTGCCACCTGGGCATTCCATGGCCTCCGAAACTGTGATAGGCAGTGAAGAGTGAAATCAAAAATTTACGGCCTTAGAAAGCCTGAAGGCGGTGCTTGGTTTTCGGGGTCCCGTACGCGGCTAGGCTCCCAAAAATTCTCACACATGTGGTATCCCCGTACTCAGGAGAAGCAGCAGAATGTATTTTGGGGTGTAATTTCACATTTTCCCATGGCATGTTTGAGCAATATATCATTTAGTGACAACTTTGTGCAAAAAAAAAAAAAATTTCTCTTTCCCGCAACTTGTGTCGCAATATAAAATATTCCATGGACTCGACATGCCTCTCAGCAAATAGCTTGGGGTGTCTACTTTCCAAAATGGGGTCATTTGGGGGGGTTTTGAACTGTCCTGGCATTTTATGCACAAAATTTAGAAGCTTATGTCACACATCAACCACACTTCTAACCACTTGAAGACAAAGCCCTTTCTGACACTTATTGTTTACATGAAAAAGTTATTTTTTTTTGCTAGAAAATTACTTAGAACCCCCAAACATTATATATGTTTTTTTTTCTAACACCCTAGAGAATAAAATGGCGTCATTGCAATACTTTTTTTTGCACCGTATTTGCGCAGCGGCCTTCTAAGCGCACTTTTTTTGGAAAAAATTCACTTTTTTTGAATAAAAAAATAAGACAGCAGTAAAGTTAGCCCAATTTTTTTTTTTATATTGTGAAATATAATGTTACGCCAAGTAAATTGATACCCAACGTGTCACGCTTCAAAATTGCGCCCGCTCGTGGAATAGCGTCAAACTTTTACCCTTAAAAATCTCCATAGGCAACGTTTAAAAAATTCTACAGGTTGCATGTTTTGCGTTACAGAGGAGGTCTAGGGCTAGAATTATTGCTCTCGCTCTACCGGTCGTGGCGATACCTCACATGTGTGGTTTGACCACCGTTTTCATATGCGGGCGCTACTCACGTATGCGTTCGCTTCTGCGCGCGAGCTCGTCGGGACAGGGCGCTTTTAAAAATTTTTCTTTTTTTTTTATTATTTATTTTACTTTATTTTATTTATTTTTTCACTGTTTTAAAAAAAAAAAAATTGGATCACTTTTATTCCTATTACAAGGAATGTAAACATCCCTTGTAATAGAAAAAAGCATGACAGGTCCTCTTAAATATGAGATCTGCAGTCAAAAAGTCCTCAGATCTCATATTTATACTAAAATGCAAAAAAAAAAAAAAGTCGTTTAAAAAAATGACACAAAAAAAATTGTGCCTTTAAGAGAAGTGGGCGGAGCCGTCGTAATGAAGTCGCTCCGGCCGTCACATGGTATAGAGACGGGTGGGGGCCATCTTGGCCTCACTCGTCTCAGTACCTCAGCAGTGACAGGTCCTGATCTCCTCCGCCGCTACCGACGGCTCCGGTAAGCGGCGGAGAGCGGCGGGAGGGGGGGGTGGCACCTCTCCCGCCGCCGATAACGGTGATCTCACGGCGAACCCGCCACAGAGACCACCATTATCGTGTGCAGAATCGCCGGCCCTAAAGATGGATACCTCGGTTGTGGCAGCAGCTGCTGCCGGTACCGAGATATCCATCCTTAAAAAAATGACGTACATATACAGTGAGCGGTCGTCAAGTGGTTAAAGCAAATGCCCTACAGATTAAAATGGTGGGTGTTTCATTTTTTTTTTCACACAGTATTTGTGCAGCGATTTTTCAAACGCATTTTTTGGGGAAAAAACACACTTTTTTAATTTTTAATGCACTAAAACACACTATATTGCCCAAATGTTTGATGAAATAAAAAAGATGATCTTAGGCCGAGTACATGGATACCAAACATGACATGCTTTACAAATGCGCACAAACGTGCAGTGGCAACAAAATAAATACATTTTTAAAAGCCTTTAAAAGCCTTTACAGGTTACCACTTTAGATTTACAGAGGAGGTCTACTGCAAAAATCACTGCCCTCGATCTGACCTTCGCGGTGATACCTCACATGCATGGTGCAATTGCTGTTTACGTTTGACGACAGACCGCTGCTTGCGTTCGCCTTAGCGCGAGAGCAGGGGGCGACAGGGGTGCTTTTTTTTTTTTCTTTATTATTTTTTTGCTTTTTTATGTTATTTTTAAACTGTTCCTTTCATTTTTTTTTTTTTAATAATTTTTATTGTTATCTCGGGGAATGTAAATATCCCCTATGATAGCAATAGGTAGTGACAGGTACTCTTTTTTGAAAAAACTGGGGTCTATTAGACCCTAGATCTCTCCTCTGCCCTCAAAGCATCTGACCACACCAAGATCGGTGTGATAAAATGCTTCCCCAATTTCCCAATGGCCCTATTTATATCCGGCGAGATCTAAGTCATAAAATGCTCGTAGCTTCCGGTTTCTTAGACCATAGAGATGTTTGGAGCCACTCTGGTCTCTGATCAGTTCTATGGTCAGCTGGCTGAATCACCGGCTGCATTCTCAGGTTCCCTGTTGAGACAGGAGAGCCAGAGAAAAACACGTAAGACGGTGGGGGCATTCCCTCCCACGGCTTGTAAAAGCAGTCTAGAGGCTAATTAGCTGCTAGGATTGCTTTTAAATGAAAGCCGACCGCTGGCTGAAAAGAATGATACCAAGATGATACCTAAACCTGCAGGCATCATTCTGGTATAACCACTCAAAGTCGTGAATGGCGTACCTGAAGACAAAAAAATGGTTAACAATAAAGCACAGTAAACGGTAAAGTATAAAAAATTGCATACCTGAAAAACAAACATGGTAAAACATAATAACAATAAAACATTGCAGAATAGAATACAGTAAAAAAGAGCAGAACAATAGAGAGAATAGAGAGAGAGAGAACAATAAAACGACAACTATTTTTTTTTATTTGATATATTTTTATTTTTTTATTTTTTTTACACTTTTTTTGTAACTAACTTTTATAACTGTAACCGGTTCCAGGTTCGGGTCTCTCAAAATGCGATGGCATCTTGGGAGATCCTGTGAAATGGCGCCTAGTCTGTGCAATGCTGTATCCTACACTAATACTCAACTAGTGCATGGTAGCGTTCAAAACATTCACCAATGCAAAGACCAGGATTGTCAGGACAGGAGGGACAATAATAGCGGGTGTCACGCCTATATCCGCGCTTGCTGCAGACACAACATCTTTTTGGGGGGGTTCGTTTGGTAGGGGTACTCGGGAGGACATAAAGAAAATGCCTCTCATGCAGCCGACTGCATTTGGTTGGGGATGTGAATGGGGGAAGTACGGGCGCTGCAGAAGTGGTAGGTTCCCAATTAGGATTGGCGAATGCAGCAGGAAGGGTACTATGGGCCCGACGGGCCTGTGTTTGTCTTTTTGGTGGCAGCGGGACACTACTTGTGCTTTGCCACCTCACCAGCTTGAACTGCACTTATGGGACTCGCCACGTCACCAAGTGTTACTGCAGTGCTGGTTTGACCACGACCGGGGTGTACTAGGCCGCTGGTGCTTGCCAGTTCAATAAAAAGCTACCAAAAAAACTGTTAGCGATCGCAGGGATCAGGCCTGACTCTGCGAACGCTGCAGTTATGCGTTAAGTGTTTTGTAAGTGACAGTGTTCGATCGATACTGCATTTGGGTGGGCTGAGCTGGGCCGGGCGGAGGGGCAAAATGCAGGTGCTAGCAGGTAGCTGGGCTGATCCCACTAACACTGCGTTTTTGGGAACCCTAAACTGCTGGGGACGCTAGTATAGATCTGATCGGATCAGATATTGATCCGTTCAGATACTATACCACTAAGGGAGGCGTATGCTGCGTGCGTGGGTGTTAGTGGTACTGGCGCTAACCTGACGCTGCTTGGGGCTGGTGCTTGCCAGTTCACCAAAATACTACCAAAAAAACTGTTAGCGATCGCAGGGATCAGGCCTGACTCTGCGAACGCTGCAGTTATGCGTTTAGTGTTTTGTAAGTGTCAGTGATCGATCGATACTGCACTTGGGTGGGCTGGGCCGGGCCGGGTGGAGGGGCAAAACGCAGGTGCTAGCAGGTATCTGGGCTGATCCCACTAACACTGCGTTTTTGGGAACCCTAAACTGCTGGGGACGCTAGTATAGATCTGATCGGATCAGATATTGATCCGATCAGATACTATACCACTAAGGGAGGTGTACGGTGCGTGCGTGGGTGTTAGTGCTACTAGCGCTAACCTGACGCTGCCTGGGGCTGGTGCTTGCTTGCCAGTTCACCAAAATGCTACCAAAAAAACTGTTAGCGATCGCAGGGATCAGGCCTGACTCTGCGAACGCTGCAGTTATGCGTTTAGTGTTTTGTAAGTGACAGTGATCGATCGATACTGCACTTGGGTGGGCTGGGCGGAGGGGCAAAACGCAGGTGCTAGCAGGTATCTGGGCTGATCCCGCTAACACTGCGTTTTTGGGAACCCTAAACTGCTGGGGACGCTAGTATAGATCTGATCGGATCAGATATTGATCCGTTCAGATACTACACCACTAAGGGAGGCGTATGCTGCGTGCGTGGGTGTTAGCGGTACTGGCGCTAATCTGACGCTGCCTGGGGCGACGCACATCACCGCCGGGCGATCAGGGGGCTAAACCTTTATTCGGTAATAAACGGCGGGTGCCCTGACACTATAAAAAATAAACGAACTAACCAGCGTCACCCGTAACAGTTATACGGTGATCAGTGGTGAAAGGGTTAATTAGGGGCAATCAAGGGGTTAAAACATTTATTAGGTAGTATATGGGGGTCCCTGACGCTATAAAACGCTGACGGCGAACCTAAATATTTACGTCTCTAACTAGCGTCACCAGAGACACTAATACAGCAATCAGAAAAATGATCGCTTAGTGACACTGGTGAGGGGGGGTGATCAAGGGGTTAAAACTTTATTAGGGGGGTTAGGGGGGTACCCTAGACCTACAGGGGGCTAACCCTAACTGTCCTAACACTGTAACTGTCACAAACTGACACCAATGCAGTAATCAGAAAAAAAAAAAAACCTGCTTGGTGTCAGTTTGTGACAGGGGGGGGGGTGATTGGGGGGGAATGGGGGGGGGGGATCGGGGTGTTTTGTGTGCCTGGCATGTTCTACTGTGTGTGTAGTGTTGGTGCACTCACATTTCAGTCTTCTCTCCTCGGCGCCGGAACGGAAAATACCGAGCCGAGGAGAGATGACATCATTTCCTTTGCTGCTGTTTAGCATACAGCAGCAAAGGAATGTTCCCATTGGCTGGCGGCGATCGCGAGGGGGGGGCCACGAACGGATGGCCTCCCCCTCACCTCCCATCGCCGGGGGACAAAATAGGACCGCCTCGGGCACCGGGGGGGGGGGTCCGATCGGACCCCCCACCCGCGGGAGGCAAATCACGTGCATGTACGTGATTTTGCCTGCCCGTGCCGCCTTGCCGACGTACATCGGCGTGAGGCGGTCCTTAAGTGGTTAATGACTTATTTTTGTAAAAACTTTTACCCATATATAAAAGCTAATAAAAAAAAAAGTTAAATATATTATAATATTGTTCCAGAGTTATAAAAATACCATATATAGCCCCGTTTGACATTTTCCTTAAAAAATAAACCCTCTCCCTGTTATTTAATCACTGCAAGCATATCTCCAGAAGGATATAAATAAACTAGAAACAGTCCAAAGGAGGGCCACTAAAATGGTACGTGGTCTGAAACATACAACGTAGGACTTTTTGACCTTAATACAGTATGTATAGTTTAGAGGAGAGAAGGGATAGAGGTGACATAATAGAAACCTTCAAAAATATGAAGGGACTCAATAAAGAAAAGAAATGCCAGAACGAGGGGTAATAATTTTAGGTTAGAGGGTAATAAATTCAAGAGTAATGCAAGAAAGCATTTTTTTTATTAAAAGGGTTATGGATTTGTGGAATAAACTTCCAACAAATGTTGTAAACAAAAAAGACTGTACAGTGCAACCTTGGATTACGAGCATAATCCGTTCCAGGAGAATGCTCGTAAGCAAAAGCACTTGCATATCAAAGCGAGTTTACTAATAGAAGTCAATGGAAACTAAAATAATTTGTTCCGCATTGACTTCTATGGCATGGAATACTGCATGTGGCCAGAGGTGGGGAGGCGCCAGAGAGCCGGAAACGCGCAGAAACAGCTCGGCTTAACTCAGAAACACTCGGAAAAGCTCAGGAACAAAGTATTTTGGAGTGTTTCTGAGTATTTCTGAGCGTCTCCGAACGGCTCTGATTGGCTCCGTTCAGCTCCGGCGCCCCCGCACCTCTGGCCAAATGCTGTACTGCACACCGCAGAGGCTTGAATCCTGTTTGTTTTGTAAGACAACACTCGCAAACCGAATCAGGATTTTCAAAAAAAATATGCTGTTATTGGGAAACGCTCATTAACCGCGTTACTCGCAATCCAAGGTTTCACTGCAATAGAATTTAAAAATGCTTGAGACATGCATAAGGCTTTCCTAAGCAAAAAGGTAATAGGACATATGGGTTGACTCGATGGCCCTCTTTGGCTCATATCTACCGTCAAATTGTATATTTCTAACCATACTATACATTACAATAAAATATAAATAAATAAAAATGTAATAACTGTGCAGCATGAAGGGCTAGCCTCAATAAGGATAAACAATGTGTTCATGCATAATCAATAATTATATCTGTAATGTGAATAGTATGACAGTTGCAATGTTAATAGTATGACCGAATAATATGACAGCTCAACTGTATTTATCAGCTATAAACAGGTCTTGTTATTCTAGGTAATGTTGTGAATTATATGAATTTGTTCAACATTTTTCATACTAAATTATTAAAAAAGTAAAATATGGAAACTTCTTCTTCATCATTGCTGAGTAATTTCTTTACTGTTGTCTTTTTATTTTCTTTTGTTCTTGCAGATATTTCCTGTGAATACATAAAAACAAATTTATTATTTCATTTTGTTCAACTTTTACAATAATAAAGTATGGAGTGTTGCTTAATCCAATTAGTATTGTTGCTACTTATAACTCATGATGAGTTATTCATTCAAATATAATAGCAATAAAAATGTATAGACAACAGACTTGAACGCTTTCATTCTATCCATATCTCTATTTACTATCTACGTCTCTCACTAAAGCCAGTAAACCTATGAGGATAGGCCAAGTTGTTAGCAGAAATGCCAATTTATTTCTCTTATTAAAAGCTTTTGAGACTAAAAACAAGCCTATTTACATCTTTGCAACTCTATTTTGCATGGCACTCTAATGCTAAACAAATTACAATTGTACCCTCTCCCCATCCCTTGCCTGAATTCATGTTGGAACTCTGGCAAAATTATATCGATTTTAATACAGACTTGTAAATGCTGAACTAGATGTTTAGCAATAATTTTTCTAAAATCTTTTAGCAATGAAACTACTACTTTGTTGAGTGATTATTTTATATTATCTTTATAACTCAACAATACTAAATAAATGCATATCATATCTGAATTTATTGCCTTTTCTTTGCTGGGTGTTGCCAATACAAATGTTTTCTTGGGAGTTGACATATATATTCCTCTTCTTTTCTGATTCTTTAGCTTCCATGTTTCCTTATCAACCCTGTGCTTCTGCAAAAAAAAAAACAACAGGTTAATTTATGTAAATAGATATTTTTTAAATAGATGCTTTACCTATAGCTCATAAAGACCTCTAAAGATGTACCAAACAGTATGAACATTGTGGAAACGGTTCTTAACCGATTCAATACAGGGCAATTTCACCCCCTTCCTTCCCAGGCCAATTTTTAGTTTTCAGCGCTGTCGCACTTTAAACGTCAATTGCGCGGTCGTGCAACGTTGTACCCAAAAAAAGTTGACGTCCTTTTTTCCCCACAAATAGAGCTTTCTTTTGGTGGTATTTGATCGCCTCTGCGGTTTTTATTTTTTGCGCTATAAACAAAAGGGCGACAATTTTGAAAAAAACACAATATTTTTTACTTTTTGCTATAATAAATATCCCAATTTTTTTTTAAAAAAACTAATTTTTTCCTCAGTTTCGGCCGATACGTATTCTTCTACATATTTTTGGTAAAAAAAATCGCAATAAGCGTATATTGATTGGTTTGCGCAAAAGTTATAGCGTCTACAAAATACGGGATGGATTTATGGCGTTTTTAAAAAAATATATTTATTTATTTTTTTAGCGCCGATCGCGATTTTTTTTCGTGACTGCGACATTATGGCGGACACATCGGACACTTTTGACACATTTTTGGGACCATTCACATTTATACAGCGATCAATGCAATAAAATTGCATTGATTACTGTGTAAATGTGACAGGCAGTGAAGGGGTTAACCACTAGGGGGCGGGGAGGGGTTAATATGTTTCCTAGGGAGTGATTACTAACTGTAGGGGGAGGGGACGCACAAGGGGAGGAGACCGATCAGTGTTCCTCCGTTCTGGGAACACAGATCGCTCTCCTCAGAGCTGACAGGCTGTGGATCTGTGTGTTTACACACACAGATCCACATGCCGGTCCGGTTAACCGGCAATCGCGGGTGCCCGGCGGACATCGCGGCCGCCGGGCACACGCACCAGGGTCCCGAGGAACGCGGCGGGCGCGCGCGCGCGCTCCTGGCGGCGCGCGCCCCCTAGGCGGCCGGGAATCCCAGGGCGTCATATGACGCCCACCCAGGATGGGAGATCCCATCTGTGGACGTCATATGACTATAGGCGGGTATTGAAGTGGTTAAAATATTGAGGTGCATACTCTTTGTGACTTTGTGTCAGAACCTAATGTCACTTGGGGTAATAGAGGGGGTTGTGGGCTGGCCTCCTACAGGGTGACTATGGCCTATTGAAAGAACTGGGGGTTTTGCCCTATTTGCCCAGTTAGTGCATGGAGAAGAGCCAGGACCTCCTTACTGGCCGTGATGGTGTCTGTGATATCATGTTTAGTTATCAGAGGGCAGACACACCTTCTGCAGCTGAGGTCCTGGAACTGTTAGTGGGCACAAGTTGTCGGGAGCCCAGACCCGAGAGGCAGCCTCAAGTACCGGTTCCTCCATACCGGGTGCATGCTTTTGTAGTCGGACCTGTGGGACTATTCCTGGGATACTTTTATCATCATGCCTGGCTACTACCAACTTTATATATTTTACTTTCATCCTCAGTTCTAACGAGGATAGGACACCTGGAAAGCCAGATGCAGGTAGAACATTTATTTATAACCAGTGTGTAAGACTTTTTGTATAGCCAGGGCTGTGGAACGGTTTCTGGGCATCTTGGTGGGCACTCTCTGGCTAATCAAGAGTTACTGTGGACATGTTTCCCAGCACTTAGATAATGGAGGCAGTGTGTGGGATACCTGTAACTACTGATGAGACTTATCTATGTGCCTAGCTGATAGTTAGATTAATGTTTAAAGTTTGAATGTGCCTGAGTGAGTCAATTAATGTTAATCTCCCAGTTTGTATTTCTCTGCACCCTGTCCTGTGATTAAGTTATTTGTTGATATTATCTATATTTTGCATAACCCTGTAAATGTAAAAAAGGTGTCTTGGAAATAAACAGTTATTCTTGGTTTTACTTCAATCTTAGTCCTGTCTAAAGTTTAGAGGAAAGTGCTGGTGTGAGTTTATATCTGCTGAAGAGGTTTGG
Source organism: Lithobates septentrionalis (assembly GCA_037952835.1). Classification (NCBI taxonomy): domain Eukaryota; kingdom Metazoa; phylum Chordata; class Amphibia; order Anura; family Ranidae; genus Lithobates; species Lithobates septentrionalis. The sequence continues at coordinate 2,959,911 of JBBDGP010000262.1, forward strand.
AGGGCATGAGGCACCGTTTTCGTGGAGGTACCCAGTCAGAGTACCGGTGTTCCTTCACACTTTGTCTAAGAATTATTGGTATAAATAAAAAACTGGAATATAACAATTGAAAGAATAGGCTACACTACTTCAACATCTCTATACTATAAACATATAAAAACTATGTAACCTTTCTCTGTGTGGTACGGTATGAATCTTTAAACTCCCTTAACTGTGACAAATGGGATTCTTGGTACGATGACACAAAATCATCCAATCTTGCAAATCTTCTTCGCTGAAGCCTGATGTGCTTTAAATCCCACTGACTTTTTTCCATTATTCCTTGCGTCCTGTTATCACGAGTGAAATTCCATATTGTAAAAAAAAGTAAAATAATAATGGAATTAAAATTTTTCAAATACACAGGTTAAATTAAATATATGATGCAGGAGTGTAGAAAACACCAATCGTCTGTCTATCAAGATTTTTATTTCTAATCTTGTACAGCTACAGGAAGTTTGATACACTTAACAAAATAAAAAAATAAATAAATAAAAATGTATTTTGCAACCTCCAATTTCAATACTCAATAGACTAATATTTTCCTTAACATATGACAAGACAAATACATTTTAGAAGAACTAAAATGTAGGGGTCCACATACAGTCATTGGTTAAGGAGCAACCTATATTGTATTAGCCATATAACTAGCATCTGCTGCTTCAAGAGCTCTATGTTCCAAACCTTTTTTTTGTCTTTGTGTGTGCAATGCATGTGATGGATAGGAAACCAGTGCTGGGGTAAGTTGTTGTATTGCATGTGAAGGATAATAGACTGTTGAAACTATTGTAAAGTTGTGGTAGGCTGCTATGTCTGTGTGTGTGTCTGTCTGGTATATTACTTTATTTGTTGTTGTTTTTTGGTGCATGGGCCAAGGGTGCTGATGTGTGTGTGTCAGTGATACTGCGGTGTGCGTTTGATAGCAAATTAAAATTAACAGAACAATATGTACGTGTATTATATAAATACACACTCATACACACACACACACACACACACACACACACACACACACACACACACACACACAAACATAATATTTTACCCGTGTCTCCCTTTTAGCTATTGTTTTATACATTTCACTAAATTGGTAGTATGGCTCTGTCCTGCCATGTCTTCCAATGTCTCCTTTTACCAAGAAAATAATACAAATAAATTCTGAATCATTTAATATGTGTTTTATTAACAATCTTTAGAAATGTGTAATAAAAAAAATATAATCAGATTATATAAATATATACTCCTTAAAATACAAATAGTGTAAATGTAAAAACCTCTTTTTAGGATCAGCCTTCATTGCAGTTAGCTGTCCATCATGAGAATGTTTTGCACAATAATGCTATGGCTCAAGTGCCTTTGACACACTATCAGCACCTCTTCCTCCTTATGCTACTCCTCTAACACCAGTTGGACAAATTCATCAGTGATATCAAGTACAATATCTTTATTATTTTTAAATCATATCTGATGTTTGATGGTTTAACATATATCATATAAATGATTAAACCTCAGACATTATCTTTCACAGAATATTAAATTATAATTGTAGCACCCTCTAGGTAGGTAGGTAGGTGCTAGAGGTAGGTGCTAGAGTGAGGATTTTTCTAGTAAAGTGGGAACATTTAGGAAGGCCTAGCTGGTGGCTAGGCCTGTTTCTTTTTATTCTGGGCTGTGAGTGGCTCAGGGCAGGGCTGGATGACTCACAGGTAGCATCACTGTCACCTCCCTCTTCTTTCTAGAAGGTGCTAGAAAGAGAGTAGGAGAGGAGAGGTGGAGCTGCCTGGGGTATTCTGAGGAGCCTTGACCAATCCCCAACTTGGATTGCCATGGGGCAGGCCTCCCTAAATATTCAGGCTCAGCCCAGCTGGGGAGGAGTTGTCGGGTGAAAGAGCTGGAGTGAGAGAGTGTGGAGGTTGTTTGGGCCCATGAGGAGTTCTCCAGTCTGGGTGAGTGACCTTGGGCCGGGGGCTCAGGTGCATTCAGGAGGAGAGAAGAGATCCTGGAAGAGAGGCACATGAGAGAGTAAGGAGAGAACAGTGAGACAGAACACTGCTAAGGGACTCCAGGGAGGACAACTGGTCACAGCCAGGAGTGCTGGTGAGTGAAGCACAGTCGGTAGGACTGACACACCTGAGAAAACTGGTAGTTTGCAGTTTGAGATGGGTGCAGAACCAGAAGAGAGGACTGTAAGAAGGGCAGTAGAGGGAGAACATTGTGGCCTGGCTGGCAGGGCCTGAAAACAGCTATCTGGGATTGGTAGCTGAAAAGAGGACAGCTAGAACTGGACCCATTTCTACACCACAGGTGCCTGAGGTGCCTGCCTGCAAAAGGCAATCCACTCAAGTCTGGCTGCGTTTGTGTCAGGCTTAACCATGTGGTGCTAGCTAGTCAGGAGGAGTAACAGTCTGCAGCAAGTGAAGTGCTGGAGGAGTGAAGGAAAACGGTCTTAAAGTGGAAATAAACCCACCCTTCATTTTCGGCCAATGAAGCTGCCATCTTGGCCTCTGTTTAATCGGCAACTGCCATGATGCTGCACATGTGATCCAATATGACACCAGCCATTGGATGGTTTGACAGTTTGTTTGAGAGCACAAGTAAATGTGATGGCTAGCATTTCCGGCATGCCAGGAATGTTAACTGTTTTTTTGAAAAGATCAGATTCATGGGTTTACTTCAGCTTTAAGCAAATGTTTGTGCTTGAGAAAAGACTGGAGTGTGTGTGTGTGTTTGTGTGCATGTGTATGTGTATATGTATGTATGTATATATATATATATATATATATATATATATATATATATATATATATAAAATATACAGGAGTGTATATACTCTCCAAGCAAGTTACCCTGAATCTTCTGGGCATTACATAATTTCGATTTCCCCAAGTTCAATCCCCTCAAAAAAAAAAAACAAAGCTTATGGACTGTTCTATGTCTCTGAGTGCATGAGAGATGGATGCCGGGCTGGGCAGGGTAACGGGTGAACCACTACATTGAGCAACCCCTACGGGGGTATGGCTACATAATGTATGTTATGACCCTCAGCATAAGGCTTTAAATGATGTCAAAGATGTTTATGAAAACTATAACAAGCAAAGAGCATTTAGTTTATGGTATAAGTGTGTGAATCTAGCTGATTTTCCGATAGGCAATAAAATGGGTCAGGCATCTTAGCAAACATAACAGAAATCAGAATAAATGTGTGATTTCAAGCTCAGCTCCATAACATGTTAATTTCCACCTATCCAGAGTCCCTAAAAGTGATGTCAAAATATGCAAACACCTAAGATCTTTGTTCCTGAATGTGTCATGAGTTGGACACTTTAACATACTGGGTCAGACCGCCCTACAGTGGTTAGAATCTTGAGAAGTTGGGAAAGTGTAATAAGTGAGATTGTTAAATGATCGCATGTGCCATTACTTTTAAACATATTGGACTGTTTGTCAGGCTTGCCAGTAGAAGGCATTGAACTGTCTGAATAGATAGTCATATGAAGTCATATGATTTATCAATGGCTAACCATGATATTGTCCTGATAAAAGTTCAGCTGATGCAGCTCAAACATAAAGTGTACTGTATGTCATGTAGAATTAAATGTCCATAGTAAACAACCAAATGCATCTTTTCTTGTGTGTTTGTACTTCCTGAATGGAAATTAAGTGTGGAAGGAATATATGAATTCCAAAAGAGAAGCATTAGAAACATTGAATTTTGTAGTCGATATGAACCAAAATGGCTCGAGTCTACCCATATTTCCTGTTACTTTTTGCTTTAGATAATCTTAAGCATGTCCCAGGCATTCTTGAATCCTTTTACAGTTGTTCTGTTTGAATTTTATTCCATGAACCTACCACCCTTTCTGTAATAAAATGCTTCCCCACATTACTCCTGAATCTACTACCCTCTAACCTTTTTTACCCCTTTTCCTTTCTTGTAGTAAATGCTTTCAGCTCAAACCTTTGAGTCCCTTCATATATTTGAAGGTTTCTATGATGTTACCTCTATTCCTTCTCTCCTCTAAACTATACATATTGAGGTCAGAGAGTCTATATTTGTATGTTTTATATTTTAGTTTCTAGTTTATGTATATCCTTCTGGAGATATGGTCTCCAGAACTGTACTAGATACTCCAGATGAGGCCTAACTAGGGATCTGCAAAGTGTCATAACATCCTTTCTATCTCTGCTATTAATGCCTTTCCCAATGCAACCAAGTATTTGACTAGCCTCACTGGCTGCACTGCTGCATTGTCTGACACATTTTAAATCATCTGAAATAATAATTCCAAGGTCTCTTTCCTCTTTAGTTGCATTTATTGCTGTACAATCTAGGCTATAACTGGCCTTTGGGTTTTTGAATCCTATGTGCATAATTTTGCACTTGGTAATATAATTTTTTTTTGATACCATATATTTGCCCAGTACTCCATATTTTAATATTTCTGCTCATTTGATCCACCACTCCTGGAACATTAACTCTGTTACAAATTTTTCAAATCAAATCAGCGAACAAGCAAAATTTCCCCTGGGGGGACACTTCCAGTATCATATTACAATATAAACATAACAGGTCCAAGAATTGACCCTTGGGGAACTCCACTAGTAACTGCCCCCTTATTTGACTTTACTCCATAGAGATAGGATATAAATAGTTGATTAAACGGACAGAAATAATACATATCAAAATAATTCTTTCTGTCTATTTGCCTTAGTTGAAAAACCCTTTGTAGGATTGCTTTATTTGCTGCTGTAATACGGTATATGTAGAAAAAATGTCATTAAAATTTTTGGATATAAACTTAACTTGGATGAAATATGTTAGATAAATAAAAGTGATGTATTATTTCATTATAGTCGTTAGTCATTCATTTAATTTTATTAAATCATTAAAAATAATATAACAAAAAAAAGGTTGACAAATTTTTTTGGTGAATCTCTGTCATTGTTTATATTTTGTATTATCAAAAATGCTTTTATAATTTGTACTTTCATGTTCCAGCATACATATGTTATTACATACCTAGCATTAAAGCAGTCCACAGCCCCGCTTGTGGAAGAAAGTCTCTCAACATAGTTGGAATGTAATTTGGACTGAAGTATGGGTTTGCTTCGTTACCTGACTGAACAAGTTTTGCAACACTGATTACATCAGTAAAGTGCCTCTTGAATGGTGTTGAAACTATATCAACCTGAAATTAAAATAAGCTGCTAAAATCAAATGTATTAAAGCAATTATTAATGATAGTCTTCCTGAGAATACTACAACATTTCTGATTGAAAAACTTACTTTTTTTCAAAGTAGTAAACAGACAGTCGCGCTACCAACCTAAATCAGTTCCAATTTAACTAGACTTTAAAAAAATTATTCATCAAAATATTGATCTTGGGTCTGTGGGAATCACAAGACTTGTATATGATTGAGTAGTGTAATTCTTCATGAAATATGGCATAGAGAATGTGAGGAGCCCACCTAAGGGCTAAATTACTTTAAAAAGTTGAAGTTTATCTCTATACAAATAGTATAGACATAAACAGTGGCAGCCCGTCCATTAGGGGCCCACGGGCGCCACCCCCCATCCATGCATGGATTCCAAATCAGGGTTTTCTTTTTGTTTTTTTGAAGCACGTGATTGGAGCCAGAGGCTCTAATAGGCTTCAAAAAAAGGGTGGGCTCGGGGTGCAGAACACTGCGCTCTGAGCCCATACAGTTGTGTGATAATAGCGAATGAACATGGGGGGTTTGCCGTCCCCCCGACAAAAAAAAAACACCAGCCGCCATTTGACATAAACGACAACTGGAGCACTCAGGGGTATTGCAAAATAGAAAATCGTTTTATTTCAGAGAATCATTTCACATAGTAATCAATGTTTCAACTCTTGTATGAGCCTCTCTCAAGATCTTATGTATTAACCAAATGACAAATTAACTCAGAGAAATATCCAGCAGTATATCTGCCTGCATCCCTCCAAAATGAAAGCTGATACCAGCCAAAATACCATAGAGAGAAAAAATTTTACAGGGGAAAGACTCCCACTGAGAAGAGACACAGGCGGACCATGCTGCTTAATAAGGGATACATTTTATTCGAAAAATATATTTATTACAAAAAGGGGCCAAGACCAGGTACCCACCAACACCAAGATCATGTTAAAAATAGACAACATTGTTTAAGAGCAGCTGCATCATGCTTCAACCATGCATGCACACAGTCTTTCCTCTGTAAATTTTTTTCTCTCTATAGTATTTAGGCACAGAGACCGCGCTTATTACTGGTGAGCCTGCAAACTCTGGGTTATCACACAGGTATATTGAACACCTAGTGTTGTGGTAACTAATAGTGAGTATTGATCTCCAACCAATTTTTTTACAGGCAATATACCAAACTAGGTCCTTCATCAGGATACAAGTGATGAAGGGCCCAAGTGGGGACCAAAAATTTGTATGATGATACCCATGTTTTTTGTTTATTTATTTTTTCTATAAAAAAAAATTTCTACCTGAAAAATTCTCTATGATTCCTTCTTAAAGATTTGTTTTATATATAAAGATAGATAGATCTATAAAATAAATATATTATTATTATTATTATTATACAGGATTTATATAGTGCCAACAGTTTACGCAGCGCTTTACAATATATAAGGTAAGCTTACTCATCATTCTTTATGTATATTTTGTTTTCCATTATACAATATTACCTCAGTTATGTCCTCTTGCTTAATATTAACAAGCATCTTCTGTAGTGTATCCATGTCAGACATCTTTGACTGCAGTAATTCAAAATGTTGCTGTACGTTAACTCCAAAATATTTACTTGAAAACAATATTGTTGCACTTTGGAGAATTTCATCTATTTCTTGAAGCGATGAGGAATTTGCCAGCAGGCCAAAAATATACATTCCTAATTTATAGTGAGATGGCAAGCTGAAAAATAATGACAGAATTATAAATTAACCACTTCAATACCGGGCACTTTCGCCCCTTCCTGCCCAGGACAATTTTCATCTTTCAGCTGTCGCACTTTGAATGACAATTGCGCGGTCATGTAACACTGTACCCAAACTAAATTTTTATAATTTTTCTTCCCACAAATAGAGCTTTCTTTTGGTGGTATTTAATCACCACTGGGGTTTTTATTTTTTGCTAAACAAACTAAAAAAGACCCAAATTTTTTTTAAAAAAAAAGGTTTTCTTCATTTGGGTTATAACATTTTGTTTTCTCCTTCACTGACGGACACTGATGAGGCAGCACTGATGGGCACTAATGAGACGGCACTGATGGGCACTAATGAGGCGGCACTGATGAGTTGGCACTGATAAGGTGGCAGTGATGGGCAGTTATGAGGAGGCACTGATAAGTAGAATTGATGGGTACTAAAAGGCAGCACTGATATGCAGCACTGATGGCCACTGATAGGCGGCACTGATATGTGGCACTGATGGGCACTGACAGGCAGCACTGATGGGCACTGACAGGCAGCACTGATGGGCACTGACAGGAGGCTGTGATGGGCACTGACAGGTGGCAACTTTAAAAATAATTGATTTAGTTCTGACTACTTAGAGAAGTCCAAGGGGCAACTATAGTAACAGGAGGAGTTCCCTTTCACAATACAGCTTTGACAACCTGTACCGACAATTACAAGGCTGGCCATTTAGACAAGAACCTAAACTCTCACAAAAAAATTGTCATTAGTAGCTTGTAGGAAGTGGGCATCTTCTCTGAATGGAAAAGATGTGTTCACTTGAAGCTCTGACGATTAAAGTTATCTACCCATATAATAGGGATGTTCAATCAACCAAGCTAGAAAACCACAATTTATGGTACATTTTAGCATAGTACTGACCAACTTGGAACATCATTTAAAAATAGTATACACAAGTTTTTCTGATATAAAGACAAGAAAGCAAGATCATAAAAAATTGAAAAATCACCAACTGTGTAAAGATAGCAAACGTGATAGCAAAAACTAATTTTGTTACAAAAAAAAATATGCGATTTAACCACTTCAATACCAGGCACTTAGACACCTTCCCGCCCAGCCCAATTTTCAGCTTTCAGCGCTGTCACAATTTGAATGACAATTGCGCGGTCATGCTAAACTGTACCCAAACAAATTTTTTATCATTTTGTTCCCACAAATAGAGCTTTCTTTTGGTGGTATTTGATCACCTCTGCGGTTTTTATTTTTTGCGCAACAAATAAAAAAAGACAGAAAATTTTGAAAAAAAACACGTTTTTCTTTGTTTCTGTTAAATTTTTTTGTAAATGAGTATGTTTTCTTCTTCAATGACGGGCACTGATATGGCTGCACTGATACGGCGGCACTGATGGGCACCGATGAGGTGGCACCAATGAGGTGGCACTGATGAGGTGGCACTGACGGGCACTGATGATGGGCACTGATAGGCGGCACTGATGCGCACTGATAGGTGGCACTAATGGGCACTGATAGGTGGCACTGGTAGGTGGCACTGATGGGCACTGATAGGTGGCACCAAGGGGCACTGATAGGCGGCACTGATGGGCACTCGTAGGTGGCATTGATGGGCACTCGTAGGTGGCGTTGATGGGTAGTTATGGGTGGCACTGATAGTTGGCACAGATGGGCACGGATGGGCACTGATAGGTGGGCACAGATGGGCACAGATGGGCACTGACAGGTGGCACCGATGGACACTGATGGGTGGCACTGATCATTCTGATTGATGGCAGTGATGCCCCTAAGTGTGGCATTGCTGGGCATCACTGCAACATAATTGTGCCAATCAGTGCCCATTTGTGGGCACTGATTGGCACAGATTTGGCACTGACTGGGCACATGTGGATGGCCATGGGGTACATACCTGGCCATCCACATGTTTCCCTTCCCTGGTGGTCCTAGTGGCGATCCCTGGTGGTCCAGTGTGGTGATCTGCGGGGGGGCTGCGCTGATAAACAATCAGCGCAGACCCCCCCTGCCAGGAGAGCCGCCGATCGGCTCTCCTCTACTTGCGTCTGCCAGACGCGAGTGAGGAAGAGCCGATCAACGGCTCTTCCTATTGACAGCGTGATCAGCCGTGATTGGACACGGCTGATCACGTGGTAAAGAGCCTCCGCCGGAGGCTCTTTACCAAGATCGGTGTAGCGGTGTGTCAGACTGACACACCGGTCCACCGATCGCCGCGATGCGCGCCCCTGCGGGCGCGCGGCGGCATGTTATCCTGAAGGACGTCATATGACGCCCAGTCAGGATAACAGAACCACCGCCCGGCCGTCAATCCGCTATAGGCCGGGCGGGAAGTGGTTAAAGATAGTATAAACATATAGAGGTCGATACAACCTAAATCATACAAGCAAATACGTGTGTGTGTATATATATATGTATATGTATACATATATATATATATATATATATATATATATATATATATATATATATATATATATTATATATATATATATATATATATATAGTCATGTAACACACAGTATTAACATTTTAAAAGAAAATTAGAAAACAAAATATTACTGTTTTTTGCACATGGACTTGGCATTCTTCATCAGGTGACTCAGACAACGATGCATTATGGGAATTTCAAAGTCACTTGAGTTGGCCTGTCCAGTAACAATATTAAAATACTTGCTCATTACTGAGTCCAGGTTTCCACTGCAAAATGTGAAGGCAAGGGATTGCAGCAAAACAACTGATCCATCAGATGATCATTTTCGGTTTTGAAACATTTTTTTTTTCCATACATTCTTACATCATCTGTTCGAAAGGCATTGAGAAAGTATTGGACAGATGCTGTAGTGTGATCACAGGTGACATATGTAGCAACAGGAATGGGAGAAGCACCTTTTTTTGGATTACGTACAACAAGTTCATAAATATAATATGGAGCCTTCTTTCCACTTCTCCTTTTAATTATGCTACCTGTAGCATCAAGATATACAATGTCCTCTTTACATCTGGCATGGAAGATTTTTATGCTACACCTTGACCATAGCATTACACCCATTGGCACCAGGAGGACTTTTTGCAAAACATCTGTCTCTTTTTTACTTTTTTCTTCTGCCATTTTTAACAGACTTAAAATTTCATTTGAATCTGCTCTCTGTTTTTTCCTGTGCTCCCAAGAAAGATTTTTTAATATTCAAGGAGATGGAGCTTCATCTCGATTTCCTGATTCATAAACATCATTCTCTATTGTTAAAAGATCTTGCAGATATTTTTGTCTTGGTAACTGTGACTGTAATCTTCTAGCAATGACACGTCTTTGTTCTCCACGAATTGGTCTTGTACGCAGTTCCTGACGATTGTGTCTTGCCACATAACCAGTAAATTCCACTTTGGCTTGCAGTTGTTCCACTGTTGGAATTGTTACTTTAACTTTAATTAAGCAGTCACTAAATGTGCAATAACCTGCACAATTAAATAACAATCCATGTTTTGTTGACCCAATTTCCTTGACTTTGTGCCATGCAAATGCAAAACTACAAAAAGGATACAGTCCACAAATTCCTTTGGATATCACATTTGTCCAATCCATATTATTAAAATGATGTCCAGTTTGATTAGCCCTCAATTTTTTCCACTCATGTGGGTCAACCTTAAAATAGTAGTGACTGTTTTTAATGGTGTTGGTGTACAGATTCCATTTTTCATCCTTTTTAAATGTAACTTGCTTTAAAGAAGTAAATTTGCCAGTTTCATTTATATCTTCTGTCAAATCCTATGAATTACAAATTACAGAATCATTATGTCTGATCAGCATGTTCATAGCTCAACAAATCCCAGAAAAGAATAGGTCACTCTGCATATTATTACTTGCAGATCTCAGCTTTTTGACTAGTCTGCATATATCTATATGTATACACCATTCTTTACCCTAAAAAATATTGTATGGCTAATGACTGGTCACCAAGGCTCCTAATTTTGTCAAGTACTGTCCAATTAAATTAATATATTTTGTAGGGTACTATTTTCATTCCCAAATACACCACTAATCGGCTGAACATGTTTATACATTTAGAAGCTCCTCCTAGTAAAAGTAAAGCTCCATATTTATAGTAATAAACATTATTTAAATATTAATGTAAGGGTGGTTAAAGTATGCAATCTAATGAGAGTGATTGTTTATTTGAATTCTTGCTAATGTTTGAATTACCTTCTTACAGTGCATTCTTGTACTAAGATTTAAAAAAGGTTGACTTTAAATAATGGTCTTTAAAACCCACCTCAAATTCTTCAGTTTCACATTTGGGAATGTGCTCAGTGGAATTGGTAACAATTTCTTCATCACTATGAGCAGATGCATTATTCTAAAGCAAAGCAAAGTGCAAAGCTTGTGAGTCAAAAACGACCTAAAGACAATTCATTGTTTTCAGTTTACTCCATTTTTAATATATACAAAGCCATTGTCATAAACATTATTGAAATATTAATGTAAGGATCATGGGCATCCGCAGAACTTTTTTCTTGGCTGGGCATCATTTTAAGGTCACCCATGCTCAACCCCTTTTTGAAAATGTGATATAGGGGAGGGACTTAGTCAATATCACATAAAGCGCAGGCATGTGCCCATCAAATGTGGCCTGTACACTATGGAGGGTGTACAGTATGTGTATATATAGGGGGTGGATGGTAATAGTATATACAGGAAGGAAGGAGGAGGTATATAGCTGTATACAGGACAGATGATGTATATCTACAGTCAGTAATGATGGAGGAAGGTCTCTATATACAGCTACCTGTATATAGAGACTGTCCTCCATGATCACTGACTGCAGATATACATCATCTGACCTATATACAGCTATATATACAGGACAGATAATGTATATCTGCAGTTAGTGATGATGGTGGAATACAGGAAGGAATATGGGTGTATAAGAAAAAAGCAACAAAAGTGGGACTTTAAATGAAAAGCGTGAAATGTCCAAAAAACAAAACCGATGGACTACTAGGAAAATTTTATTGAATTCATGAAAGTAGAACATGCATATAAAATTATATATCAATCACAAATAGAGAGAAATATCAGCAATAATAGCAGCAAATATACATGATTCAATGAATAAAACAATTCTCCATGGTACATCAGTAGGATATTAATACACAACCATATAATAAGAAATATTGCCTGCAAAATAAGCCTCCAAAAAACTCAAAAAATTAGGAATGGTATGACGCTGGTGAAAAACGCGACAATGATAGCTCTACGCGTTTCGTGGCTTCTTGTGCCACTCGTCAGGAGCAAGCGCGTATCTTGATCTAAAATAAAGGATATAAAAATGAACTAGTAATTATAAACATGAAACGGAGGTGGGGTAATTAAAAAACCCCACACAGAGTGCATGCTTACATATTGTGGTTCGTGAGATGGTGGCGGAGGCCATACATCGCTCGGCAATCGGAGACACCACCCACCCGGGAGCTGAGGTGGACGGACCAATGGGGACAGCCCCACAGGGCACCATCCAAGGCAGGCCAGGACCCCCGAGCCAAACCTGGAGTGGGAAGTACAGATGAGAGATCAAATTAGCAACCCAACCATGGAGGTGAACAGCTGAGTGTGAAACCTCATCCGGTCATGGTTTCATTTAAAGTCCCACGGGATGGACAGTCCCAAACCCTTCTCTAACATAAATGTACAGGGATGGATAAGCGTGAAATCGTTCCATTTTTCAATCCTATCACATTCATTGTGATTTATTTAAAATTTCATTCGCCTCTTTTTCCAATTGCTCGATTATATATTTTTACTATCATTATTTTTTAACTGTTTTTGGATAATTGTTTATGATGTAGATCTTGACACCAGCTGTATAGAGGGTTCGTTTGTTTTAGTGGTGGCCCCCTTGGCCTCAATACGCCGCTTGTTCTTTTGTTTTTTTTCCCCCCTTCCGGGAGCTGTGACGCGCCTGTCGGCCCCTCCCCCTTCCCCGTAGGGAGGGGTGGATCCGCCGCCACTGCGCGTCAGCGTCACGCACTCCCCATCGAGCGTGCGCACCCCTCTGGATGCCGACGCGCTCGATTGGATGGTCTCCTTCACGCACACTACTGGGAAGGGGCGTGGGCGTCGGCTGGCCGGGCGCCGGTGCCCGATTGGTGATGCCGTACGCCCCTCCCATGTGTGTGCGGCGTGACGTTGGTGGGCGTTTCCGGTGGTGGCGCTCATATGGGCGCAGCCTTGGCGGGTTTGGCTCTCGAGGCTGCCCACTCCACTGGGTGTCATGTCTGTTTGGCAACACACACCGTCTCCTTTCCTCCATGATGCCTCACCCTGCACACCAGGTATCTCCATCCATGCTTTACTCTCTGGCTCTTTCCTCTTTCTCTTGCATTCTTCCTCTGTGGTGTCGGGTTTTCTTTTGGCGGTTTTGCTTGGATGCTTCTATCCAGCCTTCTTTCCTTGTCCTCCACATGGTCACTCATCTTTCTTCCATTTCACCCCTGCATTTTCCATTCACACTCAGCTGTTCACCTCCACGGTTGGGTTGCTAATTTGATCTCTCATCTGTACTTCCCACTCCAGGTTTGCCTCGGGGGTCCTGGCCTGCCTTGGATGGTGCCCTGTGGGGCTGTCCCCATTGGTCCGTCCACCTCAGCTCCCGGGTGGGTGGTGTCTCCGATTGCCGAGCGATGTATGGCCTCCGCCACCATCTCACGAACCACAATATGTAAGCATGCACTCTGTGTGGGGTTTTTCAATTACCCCACCTCCGTTTCATGTTTATAATTACTAGTTCATTTTTATATCCTTTATTTTAGATCAAGATACGCGCTTGCTCCTGACGAGTGGCACAAGAAGCCACGAAACGTGTAGAGCTATCATTGTCGCGTTTTTCACCAGCGTCATACCATTCCTAATTTTTCGAGTTTTTTGGAGGCTTATTTTGCAGGCAATATTTCTTATTATATGGTTGTGTATTAATATCCTACTGATGTACCATGGAGAATTGTTTTATTCATTGAATCATGTATATTTGCTGCTATTATTGCTGATATTTCTCTCTATTTGTGATTGATATATAATTTTATATGCATGTTCTACTTTCATGAATTCAATAAAATTTTCCTAGTAGTCCATCGGTTTTGTTTTTTGGACATTTCACGCTTTTCATTTAAAGTCCCACTTTTGTTGCTTTTTTCTTAGACTAGTAAAGGGATGGAAACGCATGACCTCATCCGGTCATGGTTTCATTTAAAGTCCCACGGGATGGACAGTCCCAAACCCTTCTCTAACATAAATGTACAGGGATGGATAAGCGTGAAATCGTTCCATTTTTCAATCCTATCACATTCATTGTGATTTATTTAAAATTTCATTCGCCTCTTTTTCCAATTGCTCGATTATATATTTTTACTATCATTATTTTTGAACTATTTTTGGATAATTATTTATGATGTAGATCTTGACACCAGCTGTATAGAGGGTTCGTTTGTTTTAGTGGTGGCCCCTTTGGCCTCAATACGCCGCTTGTTCTTTTGGTTTTTTTCCCCCCTTCCGGGAGCTGTGACGCGCCTGTCGGCCCCTCCCCCTTCCCCGTAGGGAGGGGTGGATCCGCCGCCACTGCGCGTCAGCGTCACGCACTCCCCATCGAGCGTGCGCACCCCTCTGGATGCCGACGCGCTCGATTGGATGGTCTCCTTCACGCACACTACTGGAAAGGGGCGTGGGCGTCGGCTGGCCGGGCGCCGGTGCCCGATTGGTGATGCCGTACGCCCCTCCCATGTGTGTGCGGCGTGACATTGGTGGGCGTTTCCGGTGGTGGCGCTCATATGGGCGCAGCCTCGGCGGGTTTGGCTCTCGAGGCTGCCCACTCCACTGGGTGTCATGTCTGTTTGGCAACACACACCGTCGCTTTTCCTCCATGATGCCTCACCCTGCACACCAGGTATCTCCATCCATGCTTTACTCTCTGGCTCTTTCCTCTTTCTCTTGCATTCTTCCTCTGTGGTGTCGGGTTTTCTTTTGGCGGTTTTGCTTGGATGCTTCCATCCAGCCTTCTTTCCTTGTCCTCCACATGGTCACTCATCTTTCTTCCATTTCACCCCTGCATTTTCCATTCACACTCAGCTGTTCACCTCCACGGTTGGGTTGCTAATTTGATCTCTCATCTGTACTTCCCACTCCAGGTTTGCCTCGGGGGTCCTGGCCTGCCTTGGATGGTGCCCTGTGGGGCTGTCCCCATTGGTCCGTCCACCTCAGCTCCCGGGTGGGTGGTGTCTCCGATTGCCGAGCAATGTATGGCCTCCGCCACCATCTCACGAACCACAATATGTAAGCATGCACTCTGTGTGGGGTTTTTCAATTACCCCACCTCCGTTTCATGTTTATAATTACTAGTTCATTTTTATATCCTTTATTTTAGATCAAGATACGCGCTTGCTCCTGACGAGTGGCACAAGAAGCCACGAAACGCGTAGAGCTATCATTGTCGCGTTTTTCACCAGCGCCATACCATTCCTAATTTTTTGAGTTTTTTGGAGGCTTATTTTGCAGGCAATATTTCTTATTATATGGTTGTGTATTAATATCCTACTGATGTACCATGGAGAATTGTTTTATTCATTGAATCATGTATATTTGCTGCTATTATTGCTGATATTTCTCTCTATTTGTGATTGATATATAATTTTATATGCATGTTCTACTTTCATGAATTCAATAAAATTTTCCTAGTAGTCCATCGGTTTTGTTTTTTGGACATTTCACGCTTTTCATTTAAAGTCCCACTTTTGTTGCTTTTTTCTTAGACTAGTAAAGGGATGGAAACGCATGACCTCATCCGGTCATGGTTTCATTTAAAGTCCCACGGGATGGACAGTCCCAAACCCTTCTCTAACATAAATGTACAGGGATGGATAAGCGTAAAATCGTTCCATTTTTCAATCCTATCACATTCATTGTGATTTATTTAAAATTTCATTCGCCTCTTTTTCCAATTGCTCGATTATATATTTTTACTATCATTATTTTTGAACTATTTTTGGATAATTATTTATGATGTAGATCTTGACACCAGCTGTATAGAGGGTTCGTTTGTTTTAGTGGTGGCCCCTTTGGCCTCAATACGCCGCTTGTTCTTTTGGTTTTTTCCCCCCTTCCGGGAGCTGTGACGCGCCTGTTGGCCCCTCCCCCTTCCCCGTAGGGAGGGGTGGATCCGCCGCCACTGCGCGTCAGCGTCACGCACTCCCCATCGAGCGTGCGCACCCCTCTGGATGCCGACGCGCTCGATTGGATGGTCTCCTTCACGCACACTACTGGGAAGGGGCGTGGGCGTCGGCTGGCCGGGCGCCGGTGCCCGATTGGTGATGCCGTACGCCCCTCCCATGTGTGTGCGGCGTGACATTGGTGGGCGTTTCCGGTGGTGGCGCTCATATGGGCGCAGCCTCGGCGGGTTTGGCTCTCGAGGCTGCCCACTCCACTGGGTGTCATGTCTGTTTGGCAACACACACCGTCTCTTTTCCTCCATGATGCCTCACCCTGCACACCAGGTATCTCCATCCATGCTTTACTCTCTGGCTCTTTCCTCTTTCTCTTGCATTCTTCCTCTGTGGTGTCGGGTTTTCTTTTGGCGGTTTTGCTTGGATGCTTCCATCCAGCCTTCTTTCCTTGTCCTCCACATGGTCACTCATCTTTCTTCCATTTCACCCCTGCATTTTCCATTCACACTCAGCTGTTCACCTCCACGGTTGGGTTGCTAATTTGATCTCTCATCTGTACTTCCCACTCCAGGTTTGCCTCGGGGGTCCTGGCCTGCCTTGGATGGTGCCCTGTGGGGCTGTCCCCATTGGTCCGTCCACCTCAGCTCCCGGGTGGGTGGTGTCTCCGATTGCCGAGCGATGTATGGCCTCCGCCACCATCTCACGAACCACAATATGTAAGCATGCACTCTGTGTGGGGTTTCTTAATTACCCCACCTCCGTTTCATGTTTATAATTACTAGTTCATTTTTATATCCTTTATTTTAGATCAAGATACGCGCTTGCTCCTGACGAGTGGTACAAGAAGCCACGAAACGCGTAGAGCTATCATTGTCGCGTTTTTCACCAGCGTCATACCATTCCTAATTTTTTGAGTTTTTTGGAGGCTTATTTTGCAGGAAATATTTCTTATTATATGGTTGTGTATTAATATCCTACTGATGTACCATGGAGAATTGTTTTATTCATTGAATCATGTAGATTTGCTGCTATTATTGCTGATATTTCTCTCTATTTGTGATTGATATATAATTTTATATGCATGTTCTACTTTCATGAATTCAATAAAATTTTCCTAGTAGTCCATCGGTTTTGTTTTTTGGACATTTCACGCTTTTCATTTAAAGTCCCACTTTTGTTGCTTTTTTCTTAGACTAGTAAAGGGATGGAAACGCATAACCTCATCCGGTCATGGTTTCATTTAAAGTCCCACGGGATGGACAGTCCCAAACCCTTCTCTAACAGGAATATGGGTGTATATAGCTGTATACAGGATAGATGATATGATCATTACTATATCTGGCACCCCCCCTTCACTGATAAGACCTGTATGCACTCAGCTGCCCCCCCCCGTCTGTATATATGTCAGGCCCCCACACACAGATCTGCTAAGCACATACACAGCTCTGCCCCCCCCTACACAAACAGTCTCCTCCGTTCACTTGTACTCACAGCCCCCACTTGTAAGATGGTCTTTCTTGTCCAAGGTCCTGTTACTACAAGTCCCTGTGAAAATACATTACAGCACACACGAGGGGCGCACATACAGGAAGCAGACAGAGGTGGCAGTAAAGATTTCTGTAAGCTCAATGACACAGATCAACAGCAGCTGTGGAGCTGACTCGCACAAACACAGAGAGCCAGCACAGCTACAGATACGGCCATGGCGGACCCTTGATACCAGTAGGGTCACTTGCCCCCCCTTGCCCCTACCTGCGGACACCCATGGTAAGGATGGTTAAAGTGTGCAATCTATAGAGAGTGATTGTTAATTGGAACTCTTGCTACTGTTTAAATAACCTCATTACAGTGCATTTGTGTACTAATATTTAAAAATGTTGACTTTAAATAATGGTCTGTAAAACCCACCTCAAATTCTTCAGTTTCACATTTGGGGATGTACTCATTGGAATTGGTAAGGTTTTTTTCAACTTCATGAGCAGATGCATTACTCTAAAGCAAAGCAAAGTGCAACGCTTGTCAAAAAGCAACCTGAAGACAATTCATTTTTTCAATATCCTACATTTTTTAAATATAAAAGTAAATTGTGATAAACATTATTTAACTATATTAATGTCAGAATAATTAATGTATGCTGTGACAAGAGCTCCCCTCTCGCCTGTCTGTTGCTCTTTCCCACTTTTCAGACACATCAGAATCTTTCCACCTCTCAGACCAATTTGGCATACTTCTGGTGGATTTTGTTTACTTGTGTACCAAAGTGTAAAAAACAGACTTGTACCTAATCAGAAAATGAGTCTGAGTCTAGGTATAACAAGAACTAACTTTATTCAGCACAAAGCACAGTTAAACATTTTACGTGACAAAACCCCTTCAGTTAAAACAACATATAAGACTGACACATAACCAATCACAGGACACAACAGGGAATACCAACATAACTTAGGCAATCCTCCCTCCATACAGCATCTACCAGAAATACCCCCTTCCTTATTCTTCATTTCTGTGGTTAGAAACGCACTGCAGGAATGTCCAGCCATCCAGGGGAGGGTGACAGCAGTTGGCTGTCTGTGAGCTGTGCAAACCACTATAGTAATCTCTAAGGGGGAGTGGGTAAATCACAGCATTTAATGATACAATTTGGACAACAGAAGCAAAGCAAAATCCCTGGTCTTTCCCTGGACCAAGTCCACAGTCGGAGCTCCGTACATTACTATATTTGTTCCTAAAATGTAAAATATTTCACATATCTACTGCCCTTTCTGTGTAGTATTTTGGCTAATTACTTCTAAATTTGCTAAATTCCAAATAACAAAGACATCTTATTTTTATATTGATCATTTTATGAAAAATGCTTCCCCTTGAACTGTATGACGTATCTTAATATATTTGAAGGCTTTATTATAACACACATCTATCTCTATCAATCTATGCATATTATGATCAAGTTTTTGTTTTTAAGTTTTGTTTTTTATAATTGTAGTCAGCATTTTATTTATTTTTATCTAATTTATGTGTCTTTCTGGAGACATGGTCTACAGACTTGAAAAAGTTTTTGTAGTTGAGGTCCGACTAGTATTTAATCAGGATACATACATAGGTAACCATTACCTTTTGATAACGCTCATACATTATCTTCAACCGGTGCCTATGATTCAATGTGTTTGGTAGTGCCAAATTATTGCACAGATGTGACCAAAATCCATCTTTAGCACTTTTCGAATCAGAAGGTTTTCGGGTGTCACTTTCAGCGAGTAGTTCAACTTGCTCAACAATTTGTTGAATGTTGAATTTTTTATTTCGACCCTAGAAGTAAAAGTTGTTTTGCATGTAATTACATTTATTTATTTAAACGTACAGAGTGCTAATGCAACATATATTTTACACAATAACTTATATAAATCAATTATATTTATATTCAAAATAGCAGATCAAACTTCATGCAATATATTAATTAGCTTATTAATTGAACTGCAGACCAAATGCGGT
This sequence comes from Lithobates septentrionalis, assembly GCA_037952835.1. NCBI lineage: Eukaryota > Metazoa > Chordata > Amphibia > Anura > Ranidae > Lithobates > Lithobates septentrionalis. Next base: position 2,979,597 of record JBBDGP010000262.1, read on the forward strand.
CTGTTTGACAGCAAGGTGCACCCCACCTGACTTAGCGGCCCATATTCTTAATACGCCTATTATTGTATGTGAATAAAGTTAATTTAAAGTGGAAGTCCATGTTAAAACTAAAGTATAGACATCTATAGCAGTGTTTCTCATCTCCAGTCCTCAAGGCGCCCCAACAGGTCATGTTTTCAGGATTTCCCTCATATGAAATGCCTGTGGTAATAATGCAGTGAAACTGATCAAATCACCTGTGCAAAATAATGGAAATAGTGAAAACATGACCTGTTGGGGCACTTTGAAGACTGGAATTGGGAAACACTGATCTATAGACACAAACGATCTAACACTAACCTATCTAGCCTTGTAAATAAAAAATAATTATACATACCTTTTTTTTTAAACACGATGCGTGGGGTCGGATCAGGTTGTATCGGCTTTCAAAAAGGTATGATTAATGATTTTTTATTTACAGGGCTAGTCAGGTTAGTGTTAGATCGTGGGTGTCTATAGATGTAGGGATTTTAGTTTTAGCATGGACTTCCACTTTAAACATGTTTTGAGCTGTTTGCATTGTATGTATGGATCAAATTAAATGCACTAAACATGACTAACATAATCTACATATAGTGCATTCAGTGGTGTATACTTTATAATACACTTCAGGTGGTGTACACAGTATCTAATACAGTGTGTAGAGTTTCTACTACACCAATGGTGGTGTACACAATACACAATACAGTGCAGCCGTTGTACAGTTTCTAATACAGTGCAGGCGGTGTACACAGTATCTAATACACTTCAGGCATTGTATTAACCACTTCAGCCCCGAAAGATTTCCCCCCCTTAATGACCAGGCCATTTTTTGCAATTCAGCACTGCGTCATTTTAACTGACAATTGCGCGGGCATGCTACTTTGTACAAAAACAAAAATGACGTCCTTTTTTCCCCACAAATAGAGCTTTCCTTTGGTGGCAATTGATCACCTCAGCGATTTTTATTTTTAGCGCTATAAAAAAAGTGTCAATTTTCAAAAAAACTATGTTTTTTACTTTTTGCTATAATAAATAATCCCAAATTTCTTCCTCAGTTTAGGCCAATATGTATTCTTCTACCTTTTTTTTGTAAAATAAATCACAATAAGTGTATATTGAGTGGTTTGCGCAAAAGTAATAGCGTCTACTAAATAGGGGTTATATTTATGGCATTTTATTTATTTATTTATTTTACTAGTAATGGCGGTGATCTGCAATTTTTATCGTGACTGCGACATTGTGGGGGGCAGATCAGACACTTTTGACACTTTTTTGGGACAATTGACATTTATGCAGCGATGGCTGCTACAAAAATGCACTGATTACGGTATAAATGAGAAACAGAGAAGCCGCGCTGAGAAATTAGTATCAAAATTATTGATTGGGATACCCCTAATAAAACTATGTATGTGTTGTGCTGGTTAAAGTCCAAAATAATGAATGTCCCAACATTACAAATAAAAACATGACATAACGAAGTGTATCCACAACTGATGAATGGCATGCCTACCAGATAGAAAGCCAAAATAGACAGGTGGCTTAACACAATCTGGGCCTTGGTACGAGCCAGTCACAGTAAGGTGTAACAGTAATCCGCTTGAACGGCGGTTGTGCGTTGAAGCGTTAACCCAAAAAAATATATATAACATAGCGTAATACTGACACAAAAAATTATTAAACAAATGTAGGATAGGAATAGCACTCACACTGTGAAGTATAGAAAAGTGCATATAAAACACCCAGTAGTGAAAATTCCAATCACCAACACCATACAGGAAGCCTCCTTACCAAATGGCAGATAATTAGTGCAAAATCCCAACAGGTATGTGAAACATCAGCCAGTGAAAAAATCGATAAGTGCACCAACACCACACAGAGGGCCTGCCCATCAGATGGCAGACTCAAAAAGCAGGTAACTAAACGACCAGATAAACTCCACTACTGTATAAATGACACTGGCAGGGAAGGGGTTAACAGTAGAGGGCAATCAAGGGGTTAACTGTGTGTCCTAGGAAGTGATTCTAACTGTAGGGGGGATGGGACTGCCTGGGTGAGGAGACCGATGGTTGTTCATACTTACTATGAACAACTGCTCAGTCTCCTCTCCACTGACAGCACGGAGATCTGTCTGTTTACATCGACAGATCTCCATGCTGTCTCTGTGTGAAGTGATCGCAGGTGCCTGCACACGCATCAGCTCCGGTGGCGCGGCGCACGTGCCCCCTAGTGGTCTGAAAGTATACCAGTATAACTGCGGCAGCTGGTCTGGGAGGGGTTAATAAATATATATATATATATATAGTCAGAAGGGTGAGGTGCACTACAGTCTCAGATGGCCATGCTTAGCAATCAAGCCCTCCCACAGGCTGCGACATAGAAAAAATCCAAACAAGGGATTGCTGCACAAACCGTATTTATTTTGAAATCTTCAAAAGGACATCACCACGACATCCATAAAATCAGGCATCCATATATGGATGCCTGATTTTATGGATGTCGTGGTGATGTCCTTTTGAAGATTTCAAAATAAATACGGTTTGTGCAGCAATCCCTTGTTTGGATTTTTTTATATATATATATTATATATAATGTACATAATCTCAAAAAAGTGAGATACAACCCTCACATTTTTGTAAATATTTTATTAATATTTTATTATACCTTTTCATGTGACAACACTGAAGAAATGACACTTTGCTACAATGTAAATTAGTGAGTGTACAGCTTGTATAACAGTGTAAATTTACTGTCCCCTCAAAATAACTCAACACACAGCCATTAATGTCTAAACGGCTGGCAACAAAAATGAGTACACCACTAAGTGAAAATGTCCTAATTGGGCCCTGATAGCCATTTTCCCTCCCCGGTGTCATGTAACTTATTAGTGTTAAAGTGGCTGTAAACCCTTATGCCCTGTACACACGGTCGGACTTTGTTCGGACATTCCGACAACAAAATCCTAGGATTTTTTCCGACGGATGTTGGCTCAAACTTGTCCTGCATACACACGGTCACACAAAGTTGTTGGAAAATCCGATCATTCTGAACGCGGTGACGTAAAACACGTACGTCGGGACTATAAACGGGGCAGTGGCCAATAGCTTTCATCTCTTTATTTCTTCTGAGCATGCGTGGCACTTTGTCCGTCGGATTTGTGTACACACGATCGGAATTTCCAACAACGGATTTTGTTGTCGGAAAATTTTATAGCCTGCTCTCAAACTTTGTGTGTCGGAAAATCCGATGGAAAATGTGTGATGGAGCCTACACACGGTCGGAATTTCCGACAACAAGGTCCTATCACACATTTTCCGTCGGAAAATCCGACCGTGTGTACGGGGCATTACAGACCACTTTAACCTACAGGTAAGCCTAGATTAAGGCTTACCTGTAGGTGCAAGAAATATTTCCTAAACCCAAATGGTTTAGGAGATATTTCCAAAAGACAGGCACCGATGTCTACGGCGCATGCGCCGTAGACAACGGTGTGCAGGCGCACTGAGCGTGCCGTCTGTAATGGCGATCATGCCGTTAGTGGTGGCATCAGCGCGCATGCGCGGGAGTGACGTCATCGCGGCTCCGGTCAATTACAGCGCCGGAGCCGCGATACCCGGAAAGAAGATGGACGCTTCGTAGGAGAAGGGACAGCGGGGACATCGCAGGCTCCTGTGTCAGGTAAGTGACACATAATGGGCTACTATGCGATGCATAGTAGCCCATTATGCTTTACCTTTGCAGGGAAACAAAGAGTAAACCCATCAGTGTTGTCACATGAAAAGATATAATAAAATATAAAATACTGTGTATGTACTCTGCATTCTGTGTAGCCTATATATACAGTGCATTTGTGGTGTATAGTTTCTAATACACTTCAGGCAGTGTACACAGTATATAATACAGTGTAGTGAGGTGTTGCAAAACAAAAAATACATCATGTCCGGAAGGCCACCAAGGAGAGGCAGACACTCACAGGCCACTAAAAGAGGACAAGCTGCCTCTGTGTCTACAGTCAACAGTGGTGGTCATGGACATGGTGAATCCTCTGCGGGTGGCCGTGGGGCACGCTTGTCCTTTTTTTCTGCTGGTGGCCGTGTTATTGAGCCACAACATGCAGAAGAGTTGGTGGAGTGGATAACAAAGCCGTCCTCATCCTCTGTCAACTAGGCTCAGAGTAGTTTGCCTTCCAAATTAACTGCCAAAGTGGCCTATTGCACTGGCTCCTTGTCCACTGGCACTCCTTCCGTAGCCCCACCATCATGCACGGAGGAAAATACAGGATTTTTACTTGTAAGCAACAAATGTCAGAAAAGATTTAGTCTTTAAATGGTTAAACTGAGAGCTTCTACACACAGAGTTCAGTTCATTCATAAGTGTAAACATTGTATCCTTTAGGTTCTTTTTATCAGATTTTGCAGGCTGCCCAGAGGAGGAGAGAAGTCGCTTCACGGAAGATTTCAGGCAACTTGTATTGACTTCTATTACAGAAGTCATTTGCAAGTCGCGCTGAAGTTATATCGGCCTTTTTTATCAGCACAATCGGCTGATGCCGATTAAGTAAAAAACAACAAATATCGGCCGATATATCGGTCGACCTCTAGTGTAAGGTCCCACCCCCAAAATCAATAACAGATCCTTATCCAAGCATGCAGTCTGGCAGGTCAGGAAAAGGGTGGGACGAGCGAGCGCCCCCCCCCTCCTGAACCACACCAGGAACCATGCCCTCAACATTGGGGGGTGGGTGCTTTGAGGCAGGGGGGGCTCTGCACCCCACCCACCCTAAAGCACCTTGTCTCCATGTTGATGGGGACAAGAACCTTTTCCCAACAACCCTGAGCTGTGTTTGCTGGGGTATGCGGGTGTGAGGCTTATTGGAACCCCCCTATGTGAATAGGGTAGGGGTACATCGTACCCCTACCCATTCACCAAAAAAGTGTTAAAAAGCATCAAATATAGGAAACAGTTTTTGATTTTTTATTAGATTTATTATTAAAAAAAATAGTGTCCCTTGATGTAATCCATCGTCAATTACATCGTCCGCCAGATCAAATAGAAAAAACAAAGAATTGTACACTGCTGATAGCTTGGTTTTCACAGCCCCCCGATCAGAAAGCTGCAGACTATCACTCATCTGCTCTCAGGCTGGACTTCTCCTTTATGCTCTACTAGCCTCTTTCCCATGGTATAGAATGCAGTGCTCAGTACAAGGGAGGGGCATTACATAAAGGATACCTAGACTACAGTAAAGAGTGTTGCATGGAAAAATCTAAACATTTTTTCACATACCACTTTCACTTTGTATCAGAAGTGCTATCTGTGTGAAGGTGAAATGCTTAGCATGTCATAGGGCATTTATTTGGAGCCAAATAAACTGGCAAAAATGAATATTAAATTTTTTTTTCATATTTAAATAAATGGGGTGCATAGTGGGCAGGGTTTCATAAAATCGAATGCACAATACGGCACAAACGTTCGTTTTTGCACCACAAATCAGCCAAAACACAGCAAAAACAAATGTTATATTTGTTTTTAAAATTTAATAACACGGGGTGCAAAGTGGGTGGGGCTTGAGGTCACATAATCTAAAATTGAATATGCAATAACTCTAAAACCAAACCAGCACAAATGTTGGTTTTTGCAGCACAAAAACATTGAACAAACAAATGGTATATATTTTTTTAAGTTTTACAAACATTGGGTGCCAACTTTACACAACTATCCAAAGGCCCGTACACACGATCGAACTTTTTGACAACAAACATGCAAATTAGCTGTTTTAAGGCAACATCCAACCGTGTGTATGCTCCATGGGACAAACTTTTTCAGTTTTCACCTGACTTTTGTTGGCTGTGCGAATGGACAAACTTTCCGGCAACAAAATTCCGATGGAGCAAAGTCCGATCGTGTGTACACAAAACCATCGGACTTTTGTACAAACAACAAAAACGCATGCTCAGAACCAATGCAAAAGATCAGACAATACAGAAGTTGACCAAAGGGTGCGGCCGGAGAATTCAAAGTCCTCTTTTTGAAGTGTCGTCAGTACGTTGAAACATCACTACGTTCGTGTTTGTTGCCGAAAAAGTCCTGCCGTGTGTATGCTTAATTAGTTTATGGCCAACGCCCTTTGTACAAAAATCCACGGGAAAGTTTGTACAAAGTCCGATTGTGTGTATGAGGCTCAAAAGTATAAACAGTTTTAGGTATATGAAATATGTAGCTGTATACATGTGAAAATGTTAAAGGGGTTGTAAAGGTAAAAAAATTTTCACCTTAATGCATTATATGCATTAAGGTGAAAAAACTTTTGACAATACCGCCGCCCCCAGCCCCCCCGTTTTACTTACCTGACACCTAGAATCTCCGCTGCTCGTTCTCGTCATCTCTATTGCAGCTTAGCCTGGTCGCTGATTGGCTGCAGTGGATGGATTGAAAGAGAACGAGCTGCACAGTGAAGGTAAGTAGGACATGTTAGTTATTTAAAAAAAAAAATAAAATTACCTTTACAACCCCTTTAAATATGCACTGATACGGATGTATAGATGTGAAATATACATGGGTCACAGCTGTATAAATGTTAAATGTGCATGGATCTCATGCATTTATATGGCTCTGGAAGGATCTGGCAGATCTGCCTTTTAACAAATTCCTATAGTATAATAGATTATTTTACTTGCTTCTAATTTTTTTGTCTACACTCTACAGAATTGTTCAAATGTAATAAAAATATATATTAAAAATATATATTTAAAAAAATTGAAGACAGATGAAAGACAGATGAAATATTAACCACTTCAGCCCTGGAGGATTTTACCCCCTTCCTGACCAGAGCACTTTTTACAATTCGGCACTGCGTCGCTTTAACTGCTAATTGCGCGGTCATGCAATGCTGTACCCAAACGAAATTTGCGTCCTTTTCTTCCCACAAATAGAGCTTTCTTTTGATGGTATTTGGTCACCTCTGCTGTTTTTATTTTTTGCGCTATAAACGGAAAAAGACCGAAAATTTTGAAAAAAAATGATATTTTCTACTTTTTGTTATAAAAAAAATCCAATAAACTAAATTTTAGTCATACATTTAGGCCAAAATGTATTCGGCCACATGTCTTTGGTAAAAAAAAATGTCAATAAGCGTATATTTATTGGTTTGCGACTTTGCGCAAAAGTTATAGCGTCTACAAACTAGGGTACATTTTCTGGAATTTACACAGCTTTTAATTTATGACTGCCTATGTCATTTCTTGAGGTGCTAAAATGGCAGGGCAGTACAAAACCCCCCCAAATGACCCCATTTTGGAAAGTAGACACCCCAAGGAAATTGCTGAGAGGCATGTTGAACCCATTGAATATTTATTTTTTTTGTCCCAAGTGATTGAATAATGACAAAAAAAAAAAAAAAAGTTGTCACTAAATGATATATTGCTCACACAGGCCATGGGCATATGTGGAATTGCACCCCAAAATACATTCAGCTGCTTCTCCTGAGTACGGGGATACCACATGTGTGGGACTTTTTGGGAGCCTAGTCGCGTATGGGGCCCCGAAAACCAAGTACCGCCTTCAGGATTTCTAAGGGCATAAATTTTTGATTTCACTCCTCACTACCTATCACAGTTTTGAAGGCCATAAAATGCCCAGATGGCATAAAACCCCCCCAAATGACCCCATTTTGGAAAGTAGACACCCCAAGCTATTTGCTGAGAGGCATGGTGAGTATTTTGCAGCTCTCATTTGTTTTTGAAAATGAAGAAAGACCAGAATTTTTTTTTTTTTTCTTTTTTCAATTTTCAAAACTTTGTGACAAAAAGTGAGGTCTGCAAAATATTCACTATACCTCTCAGAAAATAGCTTGGGGTGTCTACTTTCCAAAATGGGGTCATTTGGGGGGGGGGGGGGGGGTTTGTGCCACCTGGGTATTCCATGGCCTCCGAAACTGTGATAGGCAGTAAAGAGTGAAATCAAAAATTTACGCCCTTAGAAAGCCTGAAGGCGGTGCTTGGTTTTCGGGGTCCCGTGCGCGGCTAGGCTCTCAAAAAGTCTCACACATGTGGTATCCCCGTACTCAGGAGAAGCAGCAGAATGTATTTTGGGGTGTAATTTCACATATCCCCATGGCATGTTTGAGCAATATATCATTTAGTGACAACTTTGTGCAAAAAAAATAAAAATAAAAAAAAAATTTGTCTCTTTCCCGCAACTTGTGTCACAATATAAAATATTCCATGGACTCGACATGCCTCTCAGCAAATAGCTTGGGGTGTCTACTTTCCAAAATGGGGTCATTTGGGGGGGTTTTGAACTATCCTGGCATTTTATGCACAACATTTAGAAGCTTATGTCACACATCACCCACTCTTCTAACCACTTGAAGACAAAGCCCTTTCTGACACTTATTGTTTACATGAAAAAGTTATTTTTTTTTTGCAAGAAAATTACTTTGAACCACCAAACATTATATATTTTTTTAAAGCAAATGCCCTACAGATTAAAATGGTGGGTGTTTCATTTTTTTTTTTTCACACGGTATTTGCGCAGCGATATTTCAAATGCATTTTTTGTGGAAAAAACACACTTTTTTAAATTTTAATGCACTAAAACACACTATATTGCCCAAATGTTTGATGGAATAAAAAAGATGATCTTAAGCCGAGTACATGGATACCAAACATGACATGCTTTAAAATTGCGCACAAACGTGCAGTGGCAACAAAATTAATACATTTTTAAAAGCCTTTAAAAGCCTTTACAGGTTACCACTTTAGATTTACAGAGGAGGTCTACTGCTAAAAATACTGCCCTCGATCTGACCTTCGCGGTGATACCTCACATGCATGGTGCAATTGCTGTTTACATTTGACGCCAGACCGACGCTTGCGTTCGACTTAGCGCGAGAGCAGGGGGGACAGGGGTGCTTTTTTTTTTTCTTTATTATTTTTTTGCTTTTTTATCTTATTTTTAAACTGTTCCTTTCATTTTTTTTTTTAAATAATTTTTATTGTTATCTCAGGGAATGTAAATATCCCCTATGATAGCAATAGGTAGTGACAGGTACTCTTTTTTGAAAAAATTGGGGTCTATTAGACCCTAGATCTCTCCTCTGCCCTCAAAGCATCTGACCACACCAAGATCGGTGTGATAAAATGCTTCCCCAATTTCCCAATGGCGCTGTTTACATCCGGCGAAATCTAAGTCATAAAATGCTCGTAGCTTCCGGTTTCTTAGGCCATAGAGATGTTTGGAGCCACTCTGGTCTCTGATCAGCTCTATGGTCAGCTGGCTGAATCACCGGCTGCTTTCTCAGGTTCCCTGTTGAGACAGGAGAGCCAGAGAAAAACACGGAAGACGGTGGGGGGGGGGGCATTCCCTCCCACTGCTTGTAAAAGCAGTCTAGAGGCTAATTAGCCGCTAGGATTGCTTTTACATGAAAGCCGACCGCTGGCTGAAAAGAATGATACCAAGATGATACCTAAACCTGCAGGCATCATTCTGGTATAACCACTCAAAGTTGTGAATGGCGTACCTGAAGACAAAAAATGGTTAACAATAAAGCACAGTAAACAGTAAAGTATAAAAAATTGCATACCTGAAAAGCAAACATGATAAAACATAACAACAATAAAACATTGCAGAATAGAACACAGTAAAAAAGAGCAGAACAATAGAGAGAATAGAGAGAGAGAGAGAACAATAAAACGACAACTATTTTTTTTTGTGTTTTTTTTGAAAACTTGTAACTTTTATAACGGTAACTGGTTCCAGGTTCGGGTCTCTCAAAATGCGATGGCTTCTTGGGAGACCCTGTGAAAGTGTGTCCTAGTCTGTGGAATGCTGTATCCTACGCTAATACTCAACTAGTGTATGGTAGCGTTCAAAACATTCACCAATGCAAAGACCAGGATTGTCAGGACAGGAGGGACAATAATAGCGGGTGTCACGCCTATATCCGCGCTTGCTGCAGACACGACATCTTTTTTGGGGGGGTTCGCTGGGTAGGGGTACTCGGGAGGACATAAAAATGCCTCTCATGCAGCTGACTGCATTTGGTTGGGGATGTTAATGGGGGAAGTACGGGCGCTGCAGAAGCGGTGGGTTCCCAATTAGGATTGGCGAATGCAGCAGGAAGGGCATTATGGGCACGATGGGCCTGTGTTTGTCTTTTTGGTGGCAGCGGGACACTACTTGTGCTTGCCACCTCACCAGCTTGAACTGCACTTATGGGACTCGCCACGTCACCAAGTGTTACTGCAGTGCTGGTTTGACTACGACCGGGGTGTACTAGGCCGCTGGCCAGTTCACCAAAATGCTACCAAAAAAACTGTTAGCGATCGCAGGGATCAGGCCTGACTCTGCGAACGCTGCAGTTATGCGTTTAGTGTTTTGTAAGTGACAGTGATCGATCGATACTGCACTTGGGTGGGCTGGGCCGGGCGGAGGGGCAAAACGCAGGTGCTTGCAGGTATCTGGGCTGATCCCGCTAACACCGCGTTTTTGGGAACCCTAAACTGCTGGGGACGCTAGTATAGATCTGATCGGATCAGATATTGATCCGTTCAGATACTATACCACTAAGGGAGGCGTATGCTGCGTGCGTGGGTGTTAGCGGTACTGGCGCTAATCTGACGCTGCCTGGGGCGACGCATATCACCGCCGGGCGATCAGGGGGCTAAACCTTTATTCGGTAATAAACGGCGGGTGCCCTGACACTATAAAAAATAAACGAACTAACCAGCGTCACCCGTAACACTTATACGGTGATCAGTGGTGAAAGGGTTAACTAGGGGGCAATCAAGGGGTTAAAACATTTATTAGGTAGTATATGGGGGTCCCTGACGCTATAAAACGCTGACGGCGAACCTATATATTTACGTCCCTAACTAGCGTCACCAGCGACACTAATACAGCGATCAGAAAAATGATCGCTTAGTGACACTGGTGACGGGGGGTGATCAGGGGGTTAAAACTTTATTAGGGGGGGTTAGGGGGGTACCCTAGACCTACAGGGGGGTAATACTCACTATCCTAACACTTCTAACTGTCACAAACTGACACTATGCAGTAATCAGGAAAAAAAACAAAAAACAAAAAAAAAACCTGCTTGGTGTCAGTTTGTGACAGGGGGGGGGGGTGATTGTGGGGGGATCGGGGGGCGATCGGGGGGGGGATCGGGGTGTTTAGTGTGCCTGGCATGTTCTACTGTGTTGTGTAGTGTTGTGCACTCACTCACATGTCTTCTCTCCTCGGCCCGGAACGGAAACTCCCGAGCCGAGGAGAGATGACATCACATCCTCTGCCTCTGTGTACTATACAGAGGCAGGGGATGTTTCTCATTGGCTGGGAGCGATCGCGAGGGGGGGGCCACGATTGGATGGCCTCCCCCTCATCTTTGATCGCTGCCAGACAAAAGCCGACCGCCGCTGGCACCGGGGGGGGGGGGGGGGTCTGATCGGACCCCCCGCCCGCGGGAAGGCATCACGTATCAGGTACGTGATTTTGCCTGCCCGTGCCATTCTGCTCACGTATATAGGCGTGAGGCGGTCGGCAAGTGGTTAAAGACTGGAGTTCTGGATTACAGTAACAAAAACATTAAAAAAACATTAGAAAACCACTTTAGTTGGAGCATAACTAACAAAACTAATACCGTAATATATTAATTAATGTAGAAAAATCAGATAACATTAAGTACTTACGTGTCCAAACAATCTAAAAGTTATTATTCTGGAAAAAAAAATTGATTACAAATGAGTAGTAATACACAAATGTACATAGCCATTACATACATAAAACTTTTATGGAAAAGGTCAAACATACATAACTATGTATAAATATTATCATACATTATTTTTTTATCATTTTTACTATTAAACATTCAAATATATAAGGTCTTCTCAATAAAGTGAGAATTGCAGGGCATTGTTTCTGACCATTTAGGGGGGTATTTACTAAAGGCAAATCCACTTTGCACTGCAAGTGCACTTAGAAGTGCAGTCGCTGTAGATCTGAGGGGAAGATCTGAAATGAGGGGAAGCTCTGCTGATTTTATTATCCAATCATACAGCTAAAACGCTGTTTTTTATTTTCCTTGCATGTCCCCCTCAGATCTACAGCGACTGCACTTCCAAGTGCACTTTCTGTGCAAAGTGGATTTGCCTTTAGTAAATAACCCTCATAGTGTTCCTCTGCCCACTATATATATGCTTCATGATTTTTAACGTAAAATACTGGTGTAACCCTGGTATTTTTTTATACAGTGCGTGATTTTGATGTCCGATAAAAGTGGTCCCTGCGGCAGATCACTTTTATAGGCATAGGTAGAGCTGCCCCCCGGCGGATTTTCTTTCATTTCCCAGAGCCGTCAGTAAAGGGAGAAATGATCTGGTCCTGTGGAGCGATGGGCAGTGAGGGCAAGATGCCCTTGGAGGACAGGAGCGACGTCAACCTTCACTTACGCCTAACAGCCTTAGGGCTCTTTTTTTTTTTTTTTTTGGTGTAAAAGTAAAACTACTTTTTTTTTCTTTTAAAGCGGAGTTCCACCCAAAAATGGAACTTCTGCTTTAAGTGCAGGTGACCCCCTGACATGCCACATTTACCATGTCATTTTTTGGGGGGGAGTGGGTACCCATTTTTTAGGGGCATCCAGCTCCCACTTCCTTCTCTGGCTCGGTGGCGCCATAAGGAAGTTAACCTCTCCCTTCTTCCTCCCTGCAATCTTCTGGGACACCTCACAGGTCCCAGAAGATTGCGCGGGCATTCACAGCGTGGCTCACGCATGCACAGTGTGCGCCCTGCTATGAAGCCACAGCCCGGTGCCCACAGTTAGAATGCCGGCGCCACTGAGAGGAGGGGGAGAGGCTTGCTGCACCCGCATCGCTGGACCGTGGGACAGGTAAGTGTCTGATTATTCAAAGTAAGCAGCTACACTTTATGTAGCTGCTGACTTTTAAATGGGTGGAACTCCACTTTAAGTGTAAATGTGAGATCTGAGGTCTTTTTGTCCCCAGATCTCGCATTAAAAGAGCTCCTGTCCTGCTTATTTATATTACAAGGGATGTTTACATTACAGGTCGACCGATATGGGTTTTTATTAGGCCGATGCCGATATTCACAAATCAGGAAGGCCGATATATAATTCCGATTTTTGTGGACGATATTTCAGTCCGATTTTTCCCTTTTTTTAAACTCACCCACTCCCACTCCACTCCCCCCTGCTTGCTCCTGTCACTCTACCGCACACTTGATGTCCTCAGTACAGGTGGCACTGATTGGTACTGGCAAGTGGCACTGATTGGCACTGGCAGATGGCACTGGCAGATGGCAGTGGTTGGCACTGGCAAGTGGCACTGGGTAGCACTTGCAAGCACTGATTGGCACTGGCAGGTGGCACTGGTTGGCACTGATTGGCACTGGCAGTTGGCACTGATTGGAACTGGCAAGTGGCATTGATTGAAACTGGCAGGTGGCACTGATAGGCACTGGCAGGTGGCACTGGAACTGGCAGGTGGCACTGATTGGGACTGGCTAGTAGCACTGATTGGCACTGGCAGATGGCACTGACAGATGGCACTGTTTGGCATTGCCAGGCGGCACTGGAAGATGGCACTAATTGGCAGGTGGCACTGGTTGGCATTGGCTGGCACTGGGTGGCACTTTCAAGCACTGATTGGCACTGGCAGATGGCACTGGCAGGTGGCACTGGTTGGCACTGGCATGTGGAACTGTTTGGCACTGACAGGTAGCACTGATTGGAACTGGCAAGTGGCACTGATAAGAAATGGCAGATGGCACTAATTGGCAATAGCAGGCTGCACTTGAACACGGCAGGTGGCACTGGCAGGTGGCACTGATTGGGACTGGCTAGTGGCACTGATTGGCACTGGCAGATGGCACTGATTAGCACTGGCATGTGGCACTGATTGGCACTGGCAGGTGGCACTGGTTGGCATTGGCTGGCACTGGGTGGCACTTTCAAGCACTGATTGGCACTGGCAGATGGCACTGATTGACACTGGCAGGTGGCACTGGTTGGCACTGGCATGTGGAACTGTTTGGCACTGACAGGTAGCACTGATTGGAACTGGCAAGTGGCACTGATAAGAAATGGCAGATGGCACTAATTGGCAATAGCAGGCTGCACTTGAACTGGCAGGTGGCACTGATTGGCACTGGCAGGTGGCACTGATTGGGACTGGCTAGTGGCACTGATTGGCACTGGCAGATGGCACTGATTGGCACTGGCATGTGGCACTGATTGGCACTGGCAGGTGGCACTGGCAGATGGCACTGATTGGCACTGGCAGGTGGCACCCATTGGCACTGGTTGGCACTGGCAGGTTTCACACTGAGCACACTGAGTGTAACTGTGTGAAACTGACAAATAACTGAATGTAGAGAGAGGAGTTGTGAAAATTCAGCGGTGATGTCGTGGGTGGGTGGGAGCTATCAAACACAAGCCAATGATTGGGCTGCTTAAGAAAGGGGGTGGGGCCAGATACACGTAGCGGCCCACCCAGATCCCGTCCCATTGGCTGGTGCTTGATAGCTGCCCACCCCCTACATCAACGCTAAATTTTGACAGCTTCTCTTTCTTTCTCAGCATTCAGTTAGGTGTCAGTTTTCCACACTCAAGCGCCGCTCTGCCAACGGAGTGTGGAGAAGAGAAGAACACTTGTGGGCACAGTGTTAAATATCGTCCTGATTTGAATAATAATCGTCCGATGCCGATTTATTAAAAATCGTTGACCTCTAGTTTGCATTCCATTATAATAGGAATAAAAGTTATCACATTTTTTTTTATAAAAGAACAATGTAAAAAAAATAAAAGAAGAAGAAAAAAATAGTGCCCCGTCCCTCCCAGGCTCTCATGCTGAAGCGAATGCATACGCAAGTCGCGCCCACATATGTAAATGGTGTTCAAACCACACATGTGCGGTATTGTCACGATCGATAGAGTGAGAGCAATAATTCTAGTCCAATATCTCCCCTGTAACTTCAAGGGCCAGTTCACACCACATGCAGTCCAGTGCGTTTTTTTCTGCAAAAACGCATAGAAAGTAGGTTATATGGTTTTCAATGGCATAGTTCACACCAGTTCTTATTTAAGGTTAAGGAAAAAAAGGGGGAAAAGTGCACTGGACTGCATCAAAAACGCACTGGAACGCATCAAAAACGTGCATGCAAAAAAGCATCTGGAGCGCATCCGGACTTCGTTTCTATGGTGTGAACTGGCCCTGAACATGTAACCTGCAATAAATTTTAAAGTGTCACCTATTGAGATTTTTAAGTAACATAGTTTGTCGCAATTCCACAAGCGGGCGCAATTTGAGGGCCAGTTTACACCATAGAAACGCAGTCCGGATGCGTTCCAGGTGCTTCTCTGCATGTGCGTTTTGGATGCGTTCCAGTGTGTTTTTGATGCGTTTTTTATGCAGTCCAGTGCTTTTTTTCCTTCCTCTTTTTTCTTAACTTTAAGGGCCAGTTCACACTGTAGAAACGCAGTCTGGATGCATTCCAGGTGCTTTTCTGCATGCACGTTTTTGATGCGTTCCAATGCGTTTTTGATGCGTTTTGGTGAGTTTTTGATGCAGTCCAGTGCTTTTTTTCCCCACCCTCTTTTTTTCTTAACCTTTAGGGCCAGTTCACACCAGACGCAGTTCCATGTGCTTTTTTTCTGCACAAAATGCATGCACAGTGTTTTCCATGTATTCCAATGGTTCTAGTTCACACCATGAAGTCAGTTTCCGGTCAGTTTCCACACCGGAAACTGACTGCATGGTGTGAACTAGAACCATTGGAATACATGGAAAACACTGTGCATGCATTTTTAGTGCAGAAAAAAACGCACGGAACAGAACGTAACTGCGTCTGTTGTGAACTAGCATTAAATAAGGACAAGTGTGTTGCAGTGCGTTTTTGGTGCATTTAGGTGCGTTCCAGTGAGTTTTTGAAGCATTTTACAGCGTTCCAGTACAGTCCAGTGCAGATAAAATGCACCATGTTCTACTTATTTTTCTGGAACTGGAACACACTGGAACTGTAAGCAATGGTGTGAACGATGCCATTGAAAACCATATAACCTACTTTCCATGAGTTTTTGATGCAGAAAAAAAACACATTGGACTGCATGTGGTGTGAACTGGCCCTGAAAGCGTGGCATGTTAGTTAGCCTATTTTTTTGCATAATGTAAAAGATGTTAACTACTTTTTTCTTATTTTTGAAGTAAAAAAAGTGTACTTTTTTTTTAATTGCATTGGTAAGACCAGTGAGGGTTATTTACGAAAGGCAAATCCACTTTGCACTACAAGTGCAGTCGCTGTAGATCTGAGGGGGACATGCAAGGAACAAAAAAAAAAAACATAATTTTAGCTTGCACATGATTGGATGATAAAATCAGCAGAGCTTCCCCTCATTTCAGATCTTCCCCTTAGATTTACAGCGACTGCACTTCCAAGTGCACTTGTAGTGCAAAGTGGATTTGCCTATAGTAAATCAACCCCCAGTGTGTCATAAAGTATTGCAACGATCTCCATTTTATTCTCTACGGTCTCTCTTGAAATATATAATGTATGGGTGTTCTAAGTAATTTTCTAGCAAAAAATAATGATTTTAACGTGTAAACAACAAATGTCAGAAATAGGCATGGTCCTTTGTTAAAATACAAAGACATACTTTTTAATGCAATATACTTATTCAATCCTAAATATTTTGGTGCATTTATTTTAACATATATTTGAATATTATTTTTAACACATTAGACATTTCTAATAAATTGTTGTAAAGAATATAAAATAAAAACTTACCCCCTTTCCATAGTTCAGGTAGTAATTATTATTTCTTAACCAGTCTATTCTTGGCAAAACCTAGTATAGTAGTTGGTTTTTAAAATACTACTAACTTTCTTATTAAAAATACTTGTAAAATAATAAATGTGCTGCCCCATCTAAGAGAAGATGCATTTCTTCTGCCATGTGCAAGACACAAACTTTAGGTCAAATGTTAGACTGTCAACAATCCCATCATGCTATGCAGCATCATGCTATGCAGAAAGTAAAATATGAATAAAACATGTTAATTACATTACATCAGTGTTTGCAAGTTGGTATTGGGGTATATATATATATATATATATAAGGTCTACTCAAAAAAGAGAGAATTGGGACATGAATTATAATTTAGGAACAAGTAGCTGAGCTGGTAAGATCTCCTATTCTACTACATTGGTGAATTTTTCAAGCTCGTCTACATTGGCCTAAAGTTTCATATGTCCATCTCAATTCATTGCAAGTCTCTTTTAATGGAGCAGACCCCAATTTCGAAAACCCATTTAAAATAATTCTATATTGAAAGGTATTAAGCAGAAAAATGCATGCAAGTCATTGTGATGTAGAAAGAGAAATACTGTGTTAGCTGTTGATAAACAAGATACAACTAAAAATAATATTTATTGGCTGTGAGTTTGCATGCATGCTTTCAAGACTAGGTCCATTGCTCAAGCACTAATGATGCTAAAACAAAATTCCTACTTACAAAATGTTGTTAACAGCTATAAAAAAAAACCTCAATATTGAACAGTTGTAATTTAGTCGACTAATTATTTTCTACATAGTTTTCATCGGTTGGTCACATTTTTTATTTTTTTTTTGGGGGGGGGGGGGGGGGCGCAAACAAACAGAAAAATTATGAAAAATACTGAAAAAAAAATCAATTACAGCCTCTGTGCCCATCTTATGCAGCCTCTGTGCCCATCTTATGCAGCCTCTGTACGCATCATATGCAGCCTCTGTGCCCATCTTATGCAGCCTCTGTGCCCATCTTATGCAGCCTCTGTGTGCATCATATGCAGCCTCTGTGCCCATCTTATGCAGCCTCTGTGCCCATCTTATGCAGCCTCTGTGCGCATCATTTGCAGCCTCTGTACGCATCATATGCAGCCTCTGTGCCCATCTTATGCAGCCTCTGTGCCCATCTTATGCAGCCTCTGTACGCATCATATGCAGCCTCTGTGCCCATCTTATGCAGCCTCTGTGCCCATCTTATGCAGCCTCTGTGTGCATCATATGCAGCCTCTGTGCCCATCTTATGCAGCCTCTGTGCCCATCTTATGCAGCCTCTGTGCGCATCATATGCAGCCTCTGTGCGCATCATATGCAGCCTCTGTACGCATCATATGCAGCCTCTGTGCCCATCTTATGCAGCCTCTGTGCCCATCTTATGCAGCCTCTGTGTGCATCATATGCAGCCTCTGTGCCCATCTTATGCAGCCTCTGTGCCCATCTTATGCAGCCTCTGTGCGCATCTTATGCAGCCTCTGTGCGCATCATATGCAGCCTCTCTGCCCATCTTATGCAGCCTCTGTGCCCATCTTATGCAGCCTCTGTACGCATCATATGCAGCCTCTGTGCCCATCTAATGCAGCCTCTGTGCCCATCTTATGCAGCCTCTGTGTGCATCATATGCAGCCTCTGTGCCCATCTTATGCAGCCTCTGTGCCCATCTTATGCAGCCTCTGTGCGCATCATATGCAGCCTCTGTGCCCATCTTATGCAGCCTCTGTGCCCATCTTATGCAGCCTCTGTGTGCATCATATGCAGCCTCTGTGCCCATCTTATGCAGTTTTGCGCTTGCGTCACCTCGTATCATTGTTGCTGATTCCAGTAGCACGGGCTTGTCTGAGTGCTTACCGGCCGGCGCACCAGACATTCAGGCACTTTTTCTACCTTACAAATGTGAGTGCAACATTGTGTTTTTATTGTTCTAAATAAATTTGAAGGTTTTACACTATCAGAGCCTCTTATATCTTTACATGCCATACTTATTCACCTACGAGCTGGGAATGTCATGATGAGATTTGAAGTATAATTAGCTCCGTTTGGCGTTCTTGGATACCATGCCATCACCACTAACGAATCCAGGTTTTGGCTGCATCTGACATGCCCTGGAGGGCATTTCCTATTACAGGCTTCCCCCGATCCTCTGTAGTGGGGGATCATGGGTTTCTGGTAAGCGGCAACCCTTTAATTTTTAGTGGTGGATTAGGCACAAGTTCTCCCTATAACACCGAAGATTGCACACTCTATGGATGGTCTTTTTTATCACTTTATAATTCATTTATTTTAGTTCATGGGTGATATGGACATCCTGGGTTTTTGGACACTTTATGATATGTTTTTATTCATTTAATCACTTATTTATTGGACTTATCATTGTTTCATTTTTGTTGTTAGGATATTGGTCAATATTTTTGTCAACATCATATGGTTATACACATATGGACATACTATCATTATTATTGGGTTAGTGTGTGCAATCATTCCATCTAATGTTTAGCACGATTCTATATATTTTTCAATCTTATGCAGCCTTTGTGCCCATCATATGCAGCCTCTGTGCCCATCTTATACAGCTTCTGTGCCCATCATATGCAGCATCTGTACCCATATTATACAGCTTCTGTGCCCATCATATGCAGCCTCTGTGCCCATATTATACAGCTTCTGTGCGCATCATATGCAGCTTGTGCCCATCATATGCAGCTTATGTGCCCATCTTATGCAGCCTGTGCCCATCATATCCAGCTTATGCCCATCATATGCAGCTTCTGTGCCCATCTTATAAAGCTTCTGTGCCCAGTGGCGTTGCAATGTGGGGGCGGGGGGTGTGGGCTGCACCCGGGTGACACCCGCCAGAGGGGTGACACCCGTGTATAGCAGAACCTCTGACACCGCTGACTGCCTCTCACTCACTCTGTGTGACTGAAGCTGCCTCCTCCTCTGTTTACATCCAGTGAGGAGGAGGAGCCCGAGTGACACACACCTCTGTGTGTATACGTCCGCAGCCACGCTGTTCTGAGGTCTGTACACTCTATAAGTAGATTAGTAGATGGACATGTGCAGGGGGGGGGCGCTAAGGGAGGGGAGAGGGGTGCCTATACTGATGGGGGGCCTGCACTGAGGGGAATTCTATACTGATGGGGATCTGCACTAAGGGGGGATTCTATACTGATGGGGGGTCTGCACTAAGAGGGTGCGTCTATATTGATTGGGGGGTCTACACTAAGGGGGTATTCTATACTGATGGGGGTCTGCACTAAGGGGAGGGTATATACTGATGGGGGGTCTGCACTAGGAAGGGGATTCTATACTGAAGGGGGTCCGCACTAAGGGGGGATTCTATACTGATGGGGGGTCTGCACTAAGGGGGGATTCTATACTGATGGGGGTCCGCACTAAGGGGGGATTCTAGACTGATGGGGGGTCTGCACTAAGGGGGGATTCTATACTGATGGGGGGGTCTGCACTAAGGGGGGATTCTATACTGATGGGGGGTCTGCACTAAGGGGGGATTCTATACTGATGGGGGTCTGCACTAATGGGGTGATTCTATACTGATGGGGGTCTGCACTAAAGAGGGGTGTCTATAATGATGGGAGGTCTGCACTAAAGGGGGTGTCTAAACTGTGGGGGTCTGCACTAAGGGGGATTCTATACTGATGGGGGGGTCTGCACTAAGGGTGGATTCTACCCTGATGGGGGGGTCTGCACTGAGGTTGGAGGTCTATACTGATGGGGGGTGTCTGTACTGATGGGGGGTCTGCACTGAGGGTGGAGGTCTGTTCTTAGTGAGGGTAATCTATACTGAGGGAGGGGGATCTATACTGCGGGATCTGTAGTTAGCGGAGGTGGGTCTGTGCTGAGGGGGGACTATATTTGGTGTAGGTGGGTGACACCAATTTTTTCAGCACTGGGTGACACCAACCCTAGTGACGTCACTGTCTGTGCCCATCATATGCAGCTTCTGTGCCCATCTTATGAAGCCTGTGCCCATCATATTCAGCTTCTGTGAACATCATATACAGCCTGTGCCCATAATATGCAGCCTGTGCCCATCATATGAAGCTTGCAGCTTTTGTGCATATCATATACAGCCTCTGTGACACCCACCCAACCCCGCACGCTAGCCATCTGACCAGCACGCACTAACCTCATCCTGGTGGCGGATCAGGCAGCGGGTCAGGCAATGGCTCCTGCATCCTCTATCATTCTCTGTCCTCTCATGTGTGCGTCTCTTCTTCCTTCTGCTAGGCGTCCAGTCGGAGCGACTCTGCCTTCAGCAAATCAGGTGACAGGAAATAGACTCGCGCCTCCTGATTGGCTGAGAGGCATATCAGTGTTAAATATTCATTCACTTTGCTAACACATCTGGGTGGACTGCAAGCGCAATGCTTTGCACTTGCATTTCACCTTTTTTGAAGCCTATTAAAGCCTATGGCTCGAATCAGGTGATTCAAAAACACAACCACCGCCACTGTAATTCAAGCGCCCGGCGTCTGAAAAGGGGCCAGATGCCTGAATCAGGGGTGGCTACAGCGGCCATGGATATATACATGCAATGCATGAATCTATCCATTTTACATAGAGGGGGTGGCTGGAGAGAGTGGGCTGCGTCCGTGCACCCTTAATGGATGCACCGCCACTGTTTTTTTTTTTTTCAAAAACACTTTTTCAGTGACTAAAACTAAATCAAAACTAAATATAAATTAAATAAAAACAAAGTTATAATGACTAAAACTATAATGAAAATCTAGCAGCAGTGTAATTACGCTTAAACGAAACTGTTGCGCTGCGTAATAACACTGCTGCACTGCGTAGGGAACCAGCAAAAAAATTTTTTTATTGTCACCAGGTAAAACCAGGACAGGTGGCAACTCCAGCAAACCTCCCCCCTCCCTTACCTCTCCACAGCAGCTCTTGGTGGTAGTGATGTAACTATGTCACTTCAGCCCAGCGCTGCCACTAAGGAGCATGGCAGCACTGGGGAATGGTAGGGACCAGCCACACTGATGTGAATTCCGTTCTGCCGATCACTGCGAAATGGTAAGGCTGCCCATGGATGTGTACCCTGTGCAAGCGCATATTTCGGTGTCTATATATTTAAATTTCCACAGTAAAATCATACCATATTGTAAGATATCATACAGGGGGGTGTGTATGACACAACTGCATTGTAAACGTATTGGTCCAATGGGAGATTAGGTTTTTGACCCATTTTGAAGCATTACAAAAATGTCACTATGTAACCAGTGGGTTGATATTTGGGGCTATGTATCTTTAAATTTCCACAGTAAAATCTTACCATATTGTACGATATTGTTATGACTGATTTCTGATTGGGACTCTAAAACAAAGTTAATACTGCAGCTGCAGGAACAGATTCACAGGACTCAATCACCGTGTTTAAAATGTCCGTTCAGTGTCAAAATGTATTATTACATGTTATTTTATACATAGATAAGAAAGGGATGGTGTGAGATGTTATTAAAAGCTAACAAAAAGAAATATATTATTAAAAGCTAGCGAATAGAACAATGCAAAAGTAAAACCTTAAGAAGGGAGGGGGGAGTAGAGAGTGTTTAGTAGGAGAAGTGTCTGTGTGTTAGGTGAGGGTTACAGAACACATTTCAACAGTGAGGACAAAATGGAGTCTCTTGTGCTTAAATGAACAGTACAGTGAATGTCCATGTCATTTCCCTCCTTTTGTTTATTTGACACCATTCTTCTCCGCGTTACATTCAGCCGATTGCTGGTAACTCCTGTTACATTGGCGCAGAGAGATGGCGTCCTGTTCAGCTCTCTCCTAGCTTTCTCACAATAATGGGTTCATCAGGGCTGGTGGTACATTTGTTGGTACAGCGGGTAGTCACACAGAGGCAAAGCCTGATGAGGAAGTAAATAACAAATATGAGAAATAGGAACATCACAATGTAAGCGCCTAGTTTCTGTAACCATGTTGCTATGCCATATAAAAAATCACCAAAACCTCCTAAACCCTGAAAGGGGTTCCATCCATCTTTAGCAATATCTCTGGCCTTATTCTGTAGTTCTCTTATCTTAGCAAGATGCCCTTTAATAATGTCCTCATTATCTATCATTAATATGTTGCTCTAATACTACTTTATTAAGCTGAGACATTTCTTCATTTAATAAACCTACATCAGTGGTAGTAAGGTTAATAATCTCATCTACAATTCTAGTGTAATTATTTAGTCTTTTCATTGCTTCAATTCCCCATCCTGTCCAGGAAGGGAACCATGACCATGCCATGTCACCTTGAGTGAACAGCTCTCTTTTGAACACTAAAGGGTATTCTGGACTTTGATCTGGTCGCAATGTATCTTTGCGAACAGCCAAAGCAGGTGCTAACTTCCCAATATAACATGTACCTGTAACATTAGTAGGAAGCCAGGCGTAAGCTTTATTTCCACATATATAATATAACCCTCTACGTATGGAGGGTATGCCTGCTCCTAAAAAAATGGAAGCAATAACATGGAATCTCAGGTAACTGATATTTTCACATATTGGGAACTGTGAGCAATTTGTACTATAAAGGGTTCTATTTAGTTCTGGATCTGGGATATAATAATATTGACATTTGTTTCCTCCATAAACTGTCATTTTTGCTCTGGTGGAATCTGAATTGCCAAACCGTGTACATTTACTGTTAAACAGGCATGTAATGTTTAAACAAATCTGTGGAGTGTTTATCTGTTTCGAAACCATCAAAGTTACTGATCTGTGCTCATGGGCTAGCACAAAGGAGACAATGCTACAATAAAAAACCAACACACCGTAAATTCTTTATAACAACTCATTTATTTTGGAAATTAAATTTTGGCCACGATGTTGTTCAAGGGGTAACCTTATAATGCAATGAACTTCAAATAATTATAAAGCCATCTTGGCTATAATACATCACTCAAATTTACACTGTGTCCATCCAGACAATGCTGGACGACTATTCCCCCACTAAACAACACCATGACTGATAAGAAAATTGGGGAGGGCGCGTGGGAGTCCCGGTCCTGTTCCACAGGGTCTGCTTGTTAACGGCCGGACTGCCCCTTTTATCTCCTTCAGGAAGCAGGCTATGCAAACCGCCAATTTCCTCCAATCAGCTGCTTGTTGCTGTGCAGTAGATGCTGCTGCTGTAACCAATAGCAAACCTGTAAGAAACATAAGGAAACCTGCATCCCCTTTGAGCTCTCCCATGTTGGTCCTGCATATTGCATGGACCTGTCATGGGCTAGCACAAAGGAGACAATGCTACAATAAAAAACCAACACACCGTAAATTCTTTATAACAACTCATTTATTTTGGAAATTTAATTTTGGCCACGATGTTGTTCAAGGGGTAACCTTATAATGCAATGAACTTCAAATAATTATAAAGCCATCTTGGCTATAATACATCACTCAAATTTACACTGTGTCCATCCAGACAATGCTGGACGACTATTCCCCACCGACCGAAGCCAATAGAGAAACCTTTGGCTGAGGTCCCCCCAACAACGTGGCCCTTTCAATTAAAGTTTGCAGTCCCATGTTGAAAATGTCCAGACCTATGTCTGACAAGTGGACTAAATCCTTCCTAAATAACCCCGGAATGAAACCTTCCAGCTCCAAGTGGCGGAAGGACACACCTCCCGAGGACACTAAGAAATGATGTATTGTCCGATTTAACCGTCTCCGAATCTTATCCAAATCAAATAGATTCCCAGAAGGGGACCAAAGGAGTCTAGGAACCATTTCAGAGAAGGCTAAATTGGTATTTGGAAACAAAAGTTTAATGGAATAAATATCCTTCTTCATTTCACAAAGGAGTTCCCATGTTCTAACTTTACCAACATCGTTTGCTCCAACATGAAGCACTAGCACTTGGGGAGAAGGCCAAATTGTGGATAATTGAATTAAGTGGTCTTTAAGATTACGCCATCTGAGGCCCCTAACTCCAGACCATAACACCTTAAAGACATTGCTATCCAAACCTAAATTGTTCGTATAGATCCTGGATGCAGCCTGATTTTCAGCCCAGGAAATGTAGGAGTGGCCTACTATCCAGATTGTGCATATAGAAGAATCTGAAAATAGAAAATCACACAATTAATAATTCAGGGCGAACATAAATTTTATATCTACTACTAACCCACCTACCAACCCGTTTTTGACCTTCAGGAGAGAAACCCAACAAATTGGCTGTGGTGGCGGCCCCGATTCTAAACGAATGTGAAGAGAATCCGAGACCCCCGAGGTTGAGGTGCTTGAGACATGCGGATAGAACCGCTGAGAATTGGTAACGAGTCAAAGGGGACAAATCCTGGTGGATAAAAAATGAACTGTTAGAGAAAGGCCTCACTGACATATAACTAGCCGTATGTGACACCGGGCAAATCAAGTTATTGGGGGATTTTCCTAGATATATCCACTGACCATTGCCCAAACCAAAAGTTTTGGACCGGCAGATAAACAAACTTAAGCAATCGGATTCCAACAACACATGAGAAAATAGCAGAAAAGATGAAGATGACCTGTTTTGGGCAGTAAGTTCTCCAACTCTGAGGGCACCAAAAAAGGTAACCGAAAAGGCTGCCCTGAAAAGCAGAAGTTCAAATTCGGTAAAACAGATCTCTTCCAATATAGATAGTAATTGGATTAGTAAATTAACTGAAATGGGACGTCTGGAATCCTGGGTAGGGTGTGAATTCTTGAAACCTTTGAGGACCTGGCTGACCTGAAAAAAGGAAGATAGGGCTGGTAAACCTGCAAATTTTAGAAAAAAGGAAACACCAGCCAACACCTTGCTAATAGAGGCAGGCCTAAGACCAGACTGAATCATAAAGGACACAAAAGCTAAAGAAACATACGCGTTCACTTCCAATTCATCTATACTCCTGCTAGAGCAAAAAGAACACCATTTGGACCAGGCCAGACTATATTCCAGCCATGTCTTACGTGCTACAGAGTTCCTAAGATGCGCAGAGATCAGTCCCAGATCAAGCCCCAGAGGAAATCCGGGCACGGGGTTCCACACTGATCCGCCGATGGGGCCAACTCCCGGAATCTCCGCAACTGTAAACGAGATAAGGCGTCAGCTATGTTATTATCAATCCCAGGAATATGCTTGGCTTTTAACCAGATATTAAATCTCATGCAGTGCAACACCAAAAAACGTTAAAGTTTGATAACTAGCTCTGATTTGAAAGAAAGCATATTGATAGCAAATAGAACACCTTTATTATCCGTATTAACAATAATCCTACGATTAACAAAGTGTTCTTTCCAAATCACAATAGAAACTATAACTGGGAATAACTTGAGGAGGACTATATTGCGCAAAATGTCTTGCTGCAACCAACTGGAGTGCCATCTAGAGGCACACCAGTGGCCATCAAGAAAAGCGCCAAAACCAGATGAACCGGCGGCGTCTGTAAAAAAGTTTAACTGAAAATCATTAGTAAAAGATTGCTGCCATACTGTGGACCCATTGAAATTGCAGAGAAAAGAATCCCAAATTTTAAGATCCTCTTTAACACTCTTAGAGATGCGGATATGAGAATCAGGGTTCTTAAAACCTCTAATAGCTAGAGCAAAACGTCTGGAAAAAATTCTAGCTATGGGAATAACCCTAGCCGCAAAGGCAAACAGACCCAAAAGGGATTGGGCCTCTTTTAATAAAACTTTGCGTTTTGACAAAAATAAGGAGAACATTATTCTCATACGGTGTAATTTATCCTCGGGCAATCTGAACTCCATTGACGATGAGTCAATAGTGATGCCCAGAAATTCTAAAGAGGATACCGGGAGTACCGTCTTCTCATGGGCAATGGGAATACCGAAGGAGTCACAAATATGAAAAAATGTTTCCAGCAATACCGAACATACTGGGGAGTCTGCTGGACCTAAAAATAAAAAATCGTCCAAATAATGCAGAATACCCCCAACAGGGGAACATTCAGACAGAACCCAATGCAAAAATTTTGAAAAGGACTCAAAATAAAAGCATGATAACGAGAAACCCATGGGCATACATTTATCAAAATAAAATTGGTCCTGAAAATGAAAACCCAGGGAATTGAATCCCTGTGGATGCACCGGTAGCAGGCGAAAGGCAGATTTGATGTCTGCCTTAGCCAACAGCGCACCGTGCCCAAAGTGACATAAAAGTTCTAGTGCTTCATCAAAGGAGGAGTATGACACTGGGGCTATAACCTCTGCAACCTCATCATTGAGTGAAGCATCCACAGGATATGATAAATGGTGAATAAGCCTGAAACTACCCCGCTCTCTTTTAGGAACAATGCCCAATGGGGATATGCGAAAATTTTTAAAAGGTGGGCAGGAAAAGGGGCCAGCTACTCTTCCTTCTGACACCTCTTTAAAGATTTTCTCTTGTACAATTTCAGGATGACACCTAGCAGAGCGCAAATTTTTAACTAAAGTGCATCCAGACCCTGAAAAGGAGGGAACCAAAAAACCGTCCTTGAAACCATCAGATAGCAGCCGCGCCATCGTGCGGTCTGGGTAGAGATCTAGCCACGGTTGCATGCTTAGCAGGCTCACTGGGGTCCTGGCCTTTTCCACCAGCATCGCGTGGAAAGGATGGGAGGGAAGCAACTGATGATTTTTTGAAACATCTATTCGCCGAATGGTTCCCATTGCAGAAGGAGCACTCATGCCTATATCTGCAGTTAGATAAGAATCTGCACTGTCCTTCATTAAAGGCAAAACAGAAACCTTTACGAAAGGCAGTCTGTGGGCTAGGCCCAGTTCTAGGTGTGAACTGCGGTTTTTGTGGAAGCCTGAGATTCTACCATAAACCCACATCCTTACATCCCCATTGCAAGGAAGGGTGAACTGCTAATTTTTGTCTGAAATTCTCATCATAGGTGAACCAGGCTGAACCGCCAAAATTACGAAATGCTTCAGAAACTATATCCACATGTTGAAAAAGGCCTGAGCATTTCTCAGGAAATTGCTCTCCCAACACGGAAGCAAAAATGCAAAAGGCCTGCAGCCAGTTCTGAAAGGTTTTAGGTACAGCCCTGCGCCTATCCTCTTCTGTGCGCTCATCTGATTTCTTGTCAGATTTAACTAGAAATTCCTTGGAAGCTGGCAATAAAGACAACAGATCAACAAATTCACCTCCCCAAATTTTTTCTTTGACAGAAGTGGATAAGTGGAAGCCCAGCGGTGATATTTCACATGGCATAGGAGCCTTAAAAGGAGGACTCTGCAACCAAGGAATGCGCAGAGCGTGCAGAAGGCATAACAGCTTTACGAACCTGAACCGGCTTGCGGGCCGTACCACCTGTTTTATGTTTAAAATTCTCACCCAGGGGGTTCTCTATCACATTATGCCAAATTGTACTTATGTCATCACTTTCATACTGTTGTAAAAAATTCTCAGCTTGCTGTGAAAAAGCACCATGTAACTGTGCCCCTTTTAAATCATTAATAGTATCAGCCTCATACAAAGCACCAGAAAACTGTGCACCTTCAGCCTCCTCAGCAAAAGCACCAACTGTGTGTGCCCCTTTAAGCTTTTGCAACATACCAGATAACGATTTAACAAGAGCATTAAATTCAGTGACATTAACATCTGAGAATGTCTCACCAGCAGGCAGACTCCTATTTTGCTCACTTCTGGCCGCAGCAGCTGCAGACTGAGTAGCAGTACTTTCTCTCTTTGGAGGTGCATTCCTGTGAGGAACGCTGCCAGCTCTCTCCTTTCCTTTAGGCTGAGAAGAAGCCTCCGTTCTCTGTCTCTTCTTTTTCCTCCCTGGTTGCTGGCGCGGACTGCGCATGACCTCTTCTGGCTCCTCCATCTTTACTTGGGCTGTGACATTCAACGGGCCGGGCGGAGTCTCAGCATGTCCATCCTCCAGGCACTGCATAAGCCACTCCTCACCTCCTGAGCCCTCGGCTTTTTCTATGAGGCGGCGGAGCAAGCTCTCTCTTCTCTCAGGTGAGCGGTGCTTCATGCTCCTGAGTCCCGGTCCGGTTCCACAGGGTCTGCTTGTTAACGGCCGGACTGCCCCTTTTATCTCCTTCAGGAAGCAGGCTATGCAAACTGCCAATTTCCTCCAATCAGCTGCTTGTTGCTGTGCAGCAGATGCTGCTGCTGTAACCAATAGCAAACCTGTAAGAAACATAAGGAAACCTGCATCCCCTTTGAGCTCTCC
The DNA here is from genome assembly GCA_037952835.1 of Lithobates septentrionalis. NCBI lineage: Eukaryota > Metazoa > Chordata > Amphibia > Anura > Ranidae > Lithobates > Lithobates septentrionalis. The sequence continues at coordinate 3,008,627 of JBBDGP010000262.1, forward strand.
CATGTTGGTCCTGCATATTGCATGGACCTGTCATTAGCTGTGGAGACGATGTATGAGCCATTTATTCTGGTCCTGTTTAGATCAGTGAATTTGAGAGGCATTGCTATCATGGGTATTGTTTCTGAATGGGGATGTAAGTGAGAACACACCCAGCAGTTACTAGCGTTGCCATGGGTTGCATACAATTTTAACATTTGGATGAAAGGGTTATTTTTCCATGTCTCAGTTCTCACAAACAACAAAAAGAAAAGAAACATCATCATAATTTTTTCAAAGCATATCATCACTTCAGGATTTTCTTGCAGTGACTGGCGTGAATCCAGGTGGGCTTTCCTTCCAACTTGACAGCAGAACCGGTTCTCAAAAGCACCAAATGTGGTCCGTCAAATTTTGGTTCTAGTGGCTTTATGACGTGTCGCTTGACCACCACCCAGTCACCTTGTTGGATTCTGTGAATACCTGAAACAGAATCTGGGTCGGGGATAGATTTATAAACACCTTCATGTATTTTATTCAATGTTATTTGCAAAATGTGAACATATTCTAACAGATTAGAGTGGGAAGCCTGTAACTGTTGGGGAAAATATAGCCCTGTTTTGGGTGGCCCTCCAAATAAAATCTCATAGGGGGACAGCCCATGTGATTGTTTCGGGGTAGTTCGTACAGAATATAGGGCTAATGGCAAAGCTTCCACCCATCCTTTTCCTGTATCTGCTTTAATTTTTGCACATCTGTTGTTCAAAATTCCATCAAATCGCTCAACTTTACCACTACTTTGTGGATGATAAGGTGTATGGAAAGCTTGCTGTATGTGAAGGGCTTCCATTACCTCTTTCATTACTTCCCCGGTAAAATTGGTTTCCTCTGTCACTCTCAATAGTTTCAGGAACTCCATATCTACAAACTATTTCATTCAAAATTTTCTTTGCTGTTGTTTTTGCATTTGCTTTAGCTACTGGCCAGCACTCGGGCCAACCTGAGAACATGTCAACACACACGAGAGCGTTCTCATAGGTGCCTATTCTGGGCATCTGAATGTAGTCTATTTGAATTCTTTGGAAAGGAAAATCTGGCTTAGGAGAATGCTTTTGGGGAACATGGACAGGCCTCCCTGCATTGTACAGAGCACAAGTGAGATATGAAGCACAAAACCTGGCTGTAAATGCACTAAATCCAGGTGCTATCCAATAGCAGTCAGTAAGTGCCACCATCGCTCCCTTAGCAAGATGACTGACGTCATGTGCCAGTTGTGCTAAAACTGGGTACAAACTCCTGGGTAGACACCACCTGTTGTCAGCGCCCCACAGGCCCTGCTGATTGTGGGTAGCATTACATTTGATCCACTTATCCTTCTCTTTATCAGGGTCCTGGTTCTGTAACTGAATTAATGTTTCTACATCCCACTGCTCTTGATGAGGGGAATCTGTCCCTGCTACCTGGGCAACCCCTACAGTGGGTGTGACTTCAAATGCCACAAGGGCAGCATCCTTTGCCGCTTGGTCCGCTAAAGCATTTCCTCTGGCTGTCATGTCATTTCCCCTTGCATGTCCTTTTACCTTCAAGATGGCAACTTCTGCTAGTTTCTGAAAAGCCTCAAATAGCCGCTCTATGAGTTTTGCATGTCTCACTGGCTTCCCTGCACTAGTCAGGAAGCTCCATGCTTTCCAAATAGGCCCAACATCGTGGGCTATTCCAAACGCATATCTGCTGTCAGTGTAAATGTTTCCCCTTTGATTCTCTAGGAGATGACATGCTTTGACTACAGCACACAACTCCGCTTCCTGTGCTGACATCTGGGGTGTCAATGCTTCCTGATGTAAAATGGTGTCTGTAGTGGTTACAGCAAACCCTGTGTGTGGCTGACCATCATCAGTGTAAAATCTGGAACCATCTACGAATAAGTGTGTGTCACAATCTGATAAAGGCTCATCTTTTGCTGGTGTGACAGAGGCCCTTTCTACCTCCATTAGAGCCATACAATCATGACAAAAACTCTCAGGTTCTACATCAGTACCATTTGTTGCATCTTTCTCATCAATTATAGGAAGAAGAGTTTCCAGATTTAAAGTAACACATCATTTGATTGTTAAATTCAATGGAGCAAAAAGACCAGACTGGTACTTGTCAAATCTACTGGCAGACACATGTCTGGTATTTACTTGATTCATGATTTCCTGTACTGCATGTGGCACATACAGGATCAGAGCAGAATCTAGTACAAGCTCCGTTACTTTGTCTAGCAGCAAAATGCAGGCTGCTATGGCTCTCATACAACTGGGGGAGCCTTTGATGACAGGGTCTAATGAGGCTGATACATACATCACAGGCCTCTGTTTGTCTCCATGTAGCTGGGTGAGTACACCTGCAGCAAATCCATTGACTTCATGACAGAACAACGAGAAAGTCTTAGTATAGTCAGGAAGTCCAATGGCGGGAGCTTCAGACAAAATTTTAATAAGCTCCTTCATCTGCAATTAATTGTCCCGTGTGAGTTTGAAAGGGTTTCTAGTGGTAGCCTCATATAGAGGAACCATAAGTTCTGATGCATTTGGAATCCAGTCCCTACAATATCCCACTAACCCCAGGAAGGCACGTAGTTGCCGTACATTTCTTGGCTTTTAAAAGTTTTATAGAGTTTTAACTCGATCTGGGGTTAGGTGACGGATTCCATGTGAAATGCAGTGACCTAGGAAGATCACTTTCTCTTGGCAGTATTGTAGCTTATCTTTGCTAACTTTGTTGTTACTGTTATACATGAGAAGGCTTACTGTTTCTCTGCTACAAATGTCCTTTGTATCAGAACAAATCGTCTATGTACTGAAGCAAAACTGTGTTTGGGTGTGAGGGGGACCATTGGTCCAGTACTTCCTTAAACGCAGTATTATATTCAGACACACACAGCCTTGGGGCAATCTTGTCCATGCTAACTTTTGGGCATCATGGGTAAATGAAAAAAGGTGCCAACAATCTGGGTGCAGGGGCACCTAAAAGAAAACGTTTGCAAGATCAATCACTGTAAAGTAGGTGCTGGAGGCAGGTATTCCACTTAGTAAAGTGCGGGGGTTGTGCACGATCGGGGTATCTGCCTCAATTATATTGTTAATGGCTCTCAAATCATGCACCATGCGATATGTCACCTGCCCACCTTTCTTGTCTGGCTTCTTTGCAATTGGGAACAGGGGTGTATTGACTTGGAATTAATTGGTACAACACAACCTGTGCTGCTTTCAGTTGAGTGATTTGATCTTTTATCCCCTCAGTCTGAGCAATACTCAGTGGGTACTGTTTAACCTGTGGGAGATGGGCTCCTGGTTTAATTTTTATAATGACTGGGGTGCAGTCCAGCAGACCTATGTTCATGTCAATATCATAGAGGGAGGTGTGTATTGTTAAATAAGATTAGGCAATCTACAAACAAGACCATTTAGATGAGATAGTAGATACAAATCGTTGAAAAATAAAATGAGGTGCTGTATTCATACACTGCAGTGGAGAGACACAACACAAACTAATATCCAGCTCTACTGGACCGAATGAAGAAGGAAGTGTCTCTGACTTACGAACATCAAGATTAACAATATTTACCTATGTATATGCCTAAGGTCTTGGTGTGTTTTAGGCTGTAATCTAGGTGTGATTGTAAACTTAGTCCAATCAGGGTCCATATCTTCTTAATAGAAAGTGAACAGTTAAGTGGGTGGTAAAACCATGTGACTGGCAAAAACTAGATTTTAGCAGTATCTGGTCAGTTCAGACTGGTTTTGGTACGTAAACCTATTTTGAGCGCCCTTTGAGTCCTTATCCGTAGTCCGTGTTGTCACAGGAGTTCTTTCGTTTCGTTTCTCGAGAGGGATTAAACAAGCCATCTAAGAACAAAAACAACAAACCAAGCATATTATAAATTCTTAAAGTGACAGTCTCGTATATATCAACATTATCAGACCCATTTGATTCTACTCAGTATGACACATCTGCATTGTAAACGTATTGGTCCAATGGGAGAATTTGTTTTGAACCCATTTTGAAATATTACAAAAAGTTTCACTATGTAACCAATGATATTACTGATATTTGGGTGTTTATATCTTAAAATTTCCACAGTAAAATCTTACCGTATTGTAAGATATCATAGAGGGGGGTGTGTATGACACATCTGCATTGTAAACGTATTGGTCCAATGGGAAAAAAATTTTTGAACCCAATTTAAAATATTGCAATTATCTCACTAAGTAGCCAATGGGTTGATATTTGGGGCTCTGTTTTTTTAAATTTCCACAGTAAAATTTTACCGTATTGTAAGATGTCATAGAGGGGGGTGTGTATGACACATCTGCATTGTAAACGTATTGGTCCAATGGGAAAAAATTTTTTGAACCCATTTAGAAGTATTGGAAAAATGTCACTATGTAGCCAATGGGTTGATATTTGGGGCTCTGTTTTTTTAAATTTCCACAGTAAAATTTTACCGTATTGTAAGATGTCAAAGAGAGGGGTGTGTATGAAACATCTGCATTGTAAACGTATTGGTCCAATGGGAGAATTGGTTTTGAACCCAATTTGAAATATTGCAATTATGTCACTATGTAGCCAATGGGTTGGTATTTGGGGCTCTGTATCTTTAAATTTCCACAGTAAAATCTTACCGTATTGTAAGATGTCATAGAGGGGGGTGTGTATGACACATCTGCATTGTAAACGTATTGGTCCAGTGGGAAAAATTTTTTTGAACCCATTTAGAAATATTGGAAACATGTCCGTTTGTAACCAATGGGTTGATATTTGGGGCTCTGTATTTTTAAATTTCCACAGTAAAATCTTACCGTATTGTAAATGTTAGAGAGGGTGGTGTAACATATAATATAATGATTATACAGAGCTGTCACACATCCATTATGTTATATTTAGTTTTTGTGTGTTTAAAATCCAACCAAAAAATACTCGTCTGATAGCAAGACCACTGATTTGCAACTGTCTGATGGCTTGACTTCAGTTACACCAGTCATGTACTGATAATAAGCCCCCCCTGTACACCAGTCATGTACTGATAAGAAGCCCCCCTTGTACACCAGTCATGTACTGATAAGAAGCCCCCCCTGTACACCAGTCATGTACTGATAAGAAGCCCCCCCTGTACACCAGTCATGTACTGATAAGAAGCCCCCCCTGTACACCAGTCATGTACTGATAAGAAGCCCCCCCTGTACACCAGTCATGTACTGATAAGAAGCCCCCCCTGTACACCAGTCATGTACTGATAAGAAGCCCCCCCTGTACACCAGTCATGTACTGATAAGAAGCTAAGAAGCCCCCCCTGTACACCAGTCATGTACTGATAGGAAGCCCCCCTGTACACCAGTCATGTACTGATAGGAAGCCCCCCCTGTACACAGTCATGTACTGATAGGAAGCCCCCCCTGTACACCAGTCATGTACTGATAAGAAGCCCCCCCTGTACACCAGTCATGTACTGATAAGAAGCTAAGAAGCCCCACCTGTACACCAGTCATGTACTGATAAGAAGCCCCCCCTGTACACCAGTCATGTACTGATAGGAAGCCCCCCCTGTACACCAGTCATGTACTGATAAGAAGCCCCCCCCTGTACACCAGTCATGTACTGATAAGAAGCCCCCCCCCCTGTACACCAGTCATGTACTGATAAGAAGCCCCCCCCTGTACACCAGTCATGTACTGATAAGAAGCCCCCCCTGTACACCAGTCATGTACTGATATGAAGCCCCCCTGTACACCAGTCATGTACTGATAAGAAGCCCCCCCTGTACACCAGTCATGTACTGATAGGAAGCCCCCCCTGTACACCAGTCATGTACTGATAGGAAGCCCCCCTGTACACCAGTCATGTACTGATAGGAAGCCCCCCTGTACACCAGTCATGTACTGATAAGAAGCCCCCCTGTACACCAGTCATGTACTGATAGGAAGCCCCCCCCTGTACACCAGTCATGTACTGATAGGAAGCCCCCCCCTGTACACCAGTCATGTACTGATAGGAAGCCCCCCCCTGTACATCAGTCATGTACTGATAGGAAGCCCCCCCCCTGTACACCAGTCATGTACTGATAGGAAGCCCCCCCTGTACACCAGTCATGTACTGATAGGAAGCCCCCCCTGTACACCAGTCATGTACTGATAGGAAGCCCCCCTGTACACCAGTCATGTACTGATAAGAAGCCCCCCTGTACACCAGTCATGTACTGATAGGAAGCCCCCCCGGTACACCAGTCATGTACTGATAGGAAGCCCCCCCCCCTGTACACCAGTCATGTACTGATAGGAAGCCCCCCCCCCTGTACACCAGTCATGTACTGATAGGAAGCCCCCCCCCCTGTACACCAGTCATGTACTGATAGGAAGCCCCCCTGTACACCAGTCATGTACTGATAAGAAGCCCCCCTGTACACCAGTCATGTACTGATAGGAAGCCCCCCCGGTACACCAGTCATGTACCGATAGGAAGCCCCCCCGGTACACCAGTCATGTACTGATAAGAAGCCCCCTTGTACACCAGTCATGTACTGATAAGAAGCCCCCCTGTACACCAGTCATGTACTGATAAGAAGCCCCCCCTGTACACCAGTCATGTACTGATAGGAAGCCCCCCCGGTACACCAGTCATGTACTGATAGGAAGCCCCCCCCCCCTGTACACCAGTCATGTACTGATAGGAAGCCCCCCTGTACACCAGTCATGTACTGATAAGAAGCCCCCCTGTACACCAGTCATGTACTGATAAGAAGCCCCCTTGTACACCAGTCATGTACTGATAAGAAGCCCCCCTGTACACCAGTCATGTACTGATAAGAAGCCCCCCCTGTACACCAGTCATGTACTGATAAGAAGCCCCCCCTGTACACCAGTCATGTACTGATAGGAAGCCCCCCTGTACACCAGTCATGTACTGATAAGAAGCCCCCCCTGTACACCAGTCATGTACTGATAGGAAGCCCCCCCCTGTACACCAGTCGTGTACTTTGTCTCCCTCACTCACCGAGTCTGAGGCGGAGTTGACATGGTGGAAAGCGAGAGCACTAAACACAACCCCGGACACGAGTGCCTGTGTAGTCTCCCTGGCCATGGCGTCCGACCCCCTCCAGACACACTCCGAACACTACAACCGACACACACCATGGAACAGGAAGTGTCCGGCCTCATTATTCCCCATACTGTGCTGGGAGGGCGGGCTGTCCTGTACAACGCTACACAGAGCATCACTGACCTCTAGCGGCCAAAACATAGAAAGACAGTTCCAGCTAAAAGGCATATTAACCACTGGACCTCCGAAAGATTTACCCCCTTCCTGACCGGGCCATTTTTTTTCTTGCAATACGTCACTGCGTTACTCTAACCACTTCAGTTCTAGAATATTTTACCCCCCTTTATGACCTGGCACTGTGTTGCTTTAACTGACAATTCCGCGGTTGTGCGACGTTGTACCCAAATAAAATTGACGTCCTTTTTTCCCCACAAATAGAGCTTTCTTTCTCTACGGTTTTTTATTTGTTGTGCTATAAACAAAAAAGAGCGACAATTTTGAATAAAAAAAACAATATTTTTTACTTTTCTGCTATTAAACATTCCCAATAAAAAAAAAAAAATGTAAAAGAAAATCGAATTTCTTTATCAATTTTGAGCCGATATGTGTTCTGCTACATATTTTTTCCAAAAACTATGGGATAGATTTAGGGACTTTTAATTTTTTTTTAAATTGTTTTTACTAGTAATGGCGGCGATCCGTGATTTTTAGCGGCAGACAAATTGGACACTAAGTGACACTTTTTGGGGACCAGCGACACCAATACAGTGATCAGTGCTAAAACAAAATCCACTGTCACTGTATAAATGACACTGGCAGGGAAGGGGTTAACACCAGGGGCGATCAAAGGGTTACGTGTGTTCCTTGGAGGTGCTTACTAACTGTGGGGGGGGATACACTGGAGGGAAAGAGATCCTCTTGCAGCTTATCTGAAACACAAGATCTCTCTTTTGCTCCCTGACAGATCAGCGGTGTGCCTTGTTTTGTTTTTTTTTTTCATTTTTTTTTTTAATTATTATTTTCAGCATTTCGGAAAATTCTAAACATTATCTTGAAACATATACAATGCAATTTATCCTATCAGTTCCCGTCCTCTCCCCTCCAATAGTGAAATAGAGGGAGGGGGCCGGGAACCACACAAAAGGAAAAAGAAGAAAAAAAAGAGGGATAGAGGGAAAAAAAAAATCCAAAGGAAGAAAAAGAAAGGGGAAATTGGGGGGGACCTACAAAAAATGTAAATATAGAACTATCGGGGAGGTACAGAAACTATAAGGTTAATCAATATTAATCAATAAGTCATACTCTGATTTACCATCAGGGTCTGATATTATTTCAGAATGTAGTTTCGTTTCCTTAAAGGGGTTGTAAACCCTCGTGTTTTTTCACCTTAATGCATCCTATGCATCCGATGCATTAAAGGTGAAAAAACTCCTGGCAGTGACTGCCCCCCCCCCGTTTTACTTACCCAAACCCTGGAATTTCACCCGGCGGGGACGCGCTATCTTTCTGCCAGGGGTTCTCGGCTCTTGATTGGATAGATTGATAGCAGTGCAACGATTGGCTCCCGCTGCTGTCAATCAAATTCAATGACGCGGGCGCTGGGGGGCGAGGCTGAGCCATACATTCGGCAGCTATGAACACCGAATGCTTGACTCAGGACCCCCCCCGGGAGATCGCTTCTCCTAGGTGGTTATCTGATGCGGGGAGGAGCCACCGGGGGACCCCAGAAGACAAGGTTCGGGGCCACTCTGTGCAAAACGAGCTGCACAGTGGAGGTAAGTATGATATAATTTTCCTAATATATTTCCTGGTCAGCCCTTTATTTCTACAGGTTATTTCTTCCATTAGATGGAGCTCGTCAACCCTTTGTAGCCACTGTGAGATAGTAGGTATTAAACCTTTTCCCCAGTATAGTGGAATCAAAGATTTGGCTTGTTTACATAGGCACACCGCTGCTCCGTCTCTCCACAGAACGATCGGCGGGTTGTGGCGGCCAGACATTGGATGTCCTTGATGACGCCCTGTGGGAGGATCTTAAAGGATCTTCCATTCTATTACTAGTGTAGGACCCACTAATTCGGGGTACTTTGTCGCAGTAAGTGGGCTTAGCACTATATGACCATATAGTGTGACCAAACCCCCGTATTTTTGAATATGTTCAGGTGTTTTTAACTAGCCCTGCAGGAAATGTCATTCTTGTATGTGTGCGCTGTAATATATTTTGTACTGTTGTAGGTCCTATAGCAGCACCATCTTGAATTTAAACGCATTGTAGGTTGTGCCCCCCAAATATGTTTTCGTATACTGTCGGAGGGCGAAACACGTTGATATAATTTCTGGTCCAGAGTATTATGACGCCGCTTTCGGTTTGCGGTGGAAAGCACGCTGGTTACGGCGTTCCCGAATCAAAGATCTTGTTTTCTACATGCCTGTCTTTTACTGATGTCCTGTAAGTACAACTTTTATGCGCAATAAACCTTCCAGTGTTTGCAATACTTCACTAATGGTCCCCTTTCTTGTTCTGTTTTTGGTGAGCATCTTGAGTCCTGTTGAATAACATTGGGGGGGAGATCCCTCATCTATTGCCCACCACCAGACTAAAGCCATACTTGCCAACTGTCACGAATTTCCCGGGACATTCCTGGGATTTAGCCCCCTTTCCCGGATTTAGCCATTCCCGGGAAATGTCCCGGGAAATTCTTATTTTACTGATTTTTTTTCTTCGCCGCTGCCGCCGGCCGCTAGAGGTCTGTGGCCAACGGAGACAATGTCTCCACCGGCCGCCATTTTCCCGGAGGCCAAATTACTATTTAGTAATGGCCGGGTGACTGCCAATAGAATTTGAGCTGTGGAACCGCCGACCTCCCGCCCCGCTGCCGTCTGTCTGTGACCTGATGTGGGAAGGGGCGGGGGTGCGGCGCCGCAGCTCAATTGCTATTGGCAGTCACCCGGCTATTTTGTCCCATTCTGCACTGCTGGGAACGCCTGATCTGTAAGGAAAGGGGGGGCTCCATTGGGGGATGCCTGGTGTAAAGACAGGACTCTGCTGGCTATGCCTGATGTAAGGGGGGACTCCGCTGCAATGCCTGATGTAAGGGGGGACTCCGCTGCAATGCCTGATGTAAGGGGGGACTCCGCTGCAATGCCTGATGTAAGGGGGGACTCCGCTGCAATGCCTGATGTAAGGGGGGACTCCGCTGCAATGCCTGATGTAAGGGGGGACTCCGCTGCAATGCCTGATGTAAGGGGGGACTCCGCTGCAATGCCTGATGTAAGGGGGGACTCCGCTGCAATGCCTGATGTAAGGGGGGGACTCCGCTGCAATGCCTGATGTAAGGGGGGGACTCCGCTGCAATGCCTGATGTAAGGGGGGACTCCGCTGCAATGCCTGATGTAAGGGGGGGACTCCGCTGCAATGCCTGATGTAAGGGGGGGACTCCGCTGCAATGCCTGATGTAAGGGGGGACTCCGCTGCAATGCCTGATGTAAGGGGGGACTCCGCTGCAATGCCTGATGTAAGGGGGGACTCCGCTGCAATACCTGATGTAAGAGGGGACTCCGCTGCAATGCCTGATGTAAGGGAGGACTCCGCTGGGGACACCTTATGGCATCTGGTGGCAGGAGACGTGGCAGGTGACACGCTCAGGGTTCCCACTGATTCTGCATTATGGTGAGTTAATTAATTTCCTTCTATATTACAATGTAATAATAGAAGTAATGCACTTCAATCATCCTGACACCATAACAACTAGGATTGTCCCGATACCACTTTTTTAGGACCGAGTACAAGTACCGATACTTTTTTTCAAGTACTCGCCGATACCGATTACCGATACTTTTTTTTTATGTCACGTGACAGTTTTTTTTTTTTTTTTTAACAATGCTTTCTTTTTTTTCGGGGGGGGGGGGGGGGGGGGAGGGTGAACGGTGTCTGTGTGTTTTTTTTTATTAACAATTTTTATTTTTTACAATAATAATTTTTTTATGTGTTTTTTTTTTTATTAACAATTTTTATTTTTTACAATAATAATTTTTTTATTCATTTTTGCAATATGTTTTTTTTTTTTTTTTTTTTTTTTTAAATCAGCCCTGTTGGGGGGCTTTGGTGAGATATCAGGGGTCTTAACATACCCCTGATATCTCCCCCTTGAGACAGAGAAAGAGACCGAGGATAGAGATTCCCCAGTCCCTTTCTCTGCAGCCTCAGCTGCACTGAGAATGAATGGAGAGAAGTCAGCGGCTCCTCTCCATTCATAAACTGACACATTGTAATCACAGGAGATTACAATGTTTCAGTTATGTGAATGGACAGAGTCAGCTGACTCTCTCCATTCACACAGGAAGGAGGAGGAGGACGGCGGACCGGAGGGGACAGCGGAGAGGCAGAGGAACGGAGGAACGGAACGGAGGGGGACAGAGAAGGAGAGGGGGACGGAGGAACGGAACGGAGGGGACAGAGAAGGAGAGGGGGACGGAGGAACGGAACGGAGGGGACAGCGGAGAGGCAGAGGAACGGAGGAACGGAACGGAGGGAGACAGAGGAGAGGGGGACGGAGGAACGGAACGGAGGGAGACAGAGGAGAGGGGGACGGAGGAACGGAACGGAGGGGACAGCGGAGAGGCAGAGGAACGGAGGAACGGAACGGAGGGGACAGAGAAGGAGAGGGGGACGGAGGAACGGAACGGAGGGGGACAGATAAGGAGAGGGGGACAGAGGAACAGAGGGGGCATGGAGAAGGATGCAGTGACAGTCAGCGGTGATCGCGTGGGGAAGTTACAAGCACCGATCACCGCTGTATGTCACTGAAAGCCGCGGGGGGGAAGCTTGTAACTCCCCCGCACGCCGATCACCGCTGACTGTCATAGTATCGGCGGAAGCATCGGGAGCATTTGCCCGAGTACAAGTACTTGGGCAAATGCTCGGTATCGGTACCGATACTAGTATCGGTATCGGGACAACCCTAATAACAACCTTGGTGCCGGGATGATTGAAGCGCCAACACCAGGTGTTTGGAGTATCTTTATCTGCTGATTATTAAACTTTCTGGAATACACATATTTCTACTGTTGTGTAGGATCTGGGGCTGCTGTCACTCCATCCCTCTTTCTTTCTTTCTCTCTTTCTTTTTCTTTCTCTCTTTCTTTTTCTTTCTCTCCCTCTTTCTTTCTTTCTCCCTCCACCCCTCATTCATCTCAAACCACACCCCTTCCGAGCAACGCCCATTTAAGACACGCCCACTATTCCGCTCAAACCACGCCCGTTTTTCGACACGGCGCACTTCGCGCGCCGCATTTTTCTTTTATAGTATGCCCCGCCTACAAAATAATGTCACGCCCCCTAATTATAGCAAGGCTTCGCCTACATGCAGAAAAGTGTCCCGCATTTTTTTTTTGCAATGTTGGCAACTATGTAAAGCCTATCTGACCCCCAGACTGAAAAGCTGAGAGTCCTTGATTTCTGGTGAGTAGAGACGCAAGAGGGGTGTGTGTCACATCACTAAGGCCCCTTTCACACTTGTGCGACTTGTCCTGCGACTTGGCACTGAAACATCGCATGACAAGTGGTACCCCATGATTTCCAATGATAACCATTTATACTATATATGTGCGACTTCAAGTCATGCCGATTTCAAAGTAGTCCCTGGTCCGACTTTCATGCGAGTTGAGGTCCATAGACCTCAAGTTTACACGGGCATTCCCTGAAATCGCGTCACAATCGCAGGAAAATTGCGCGACTTAAGGTGCCTAAGTAAAGTTTTTGAGTGCCTCAGCACTTTAATGAAGATTGGAGCACAAGAGCATCTTATTTGGGACTTTATCTGGGACTTCATTAGCAGTATTTCACAATTTTGCATCAATTTATAATTCATTCAATTTCATGCAAGCGCCGTAACTATATTTTTTACTGTTTTTGGGTGATAAGCACTTTTATAGCAGCTGCAATTCATGTTTCTTATGTCATTATATTACTTATCCTAGCGCAAGTTATTTATCTTTGTTCAATAAAAAAAGATGTTATACTTACCTGCCCTGTGTAATGATATTGCACATGGCGGTCCTTTACCTCCTCTTCTGGAGTCCCTGCTGGAGCTGCCAGCTCCTTCTTTCCAGTGGGTGCCCCCTCAGCAAGCCGTGTGCTATAGGGGCACATGTGTAGAGCCGGGCTGTGTGCATCCATAGCCACACCGCCTTCTCTCTCCTGCTACTCTGAGTCTCATGTGAGACCAGGAATAAGGGAGAGTGGGGCAGAGCTGGATCATGAGAGGGAGACCAGTAAGTGTTTAGGAATTGGGGGGGGGGGGGGGGCAAGTAGTGGAACGTTTTTTACCCTAATGCAGAGAATGCATTAGAGTAGATCTACAGGCAAAAAAACTTTTTTGGATAGAGTAAGGGAGGGTTATAACCAGATTGCCCATAACACCCCCCCCCCCCCCCGTGTCGGTCGCTCTGCTCCCTGAGCCCACCCCTTTTTTAAGCCAATTGGAGCTTCTGGCTCTAATCACATGCTTCTAAAATAAAAAAAAACCCCATTGGAATCCATGCATCCGGCACCCTGCATGTAGATTAGGGGCAGGGCACATGGGTTAAGGAGGCGGAGCCCCTTATGTACGGGCCGTTACTGGTTATAACCCCTGTCAGATTCCTTTTGTTCCCATCTGTGTCCCATTGGGGAGATTGCCCTTCACTTCCTGTCCCATAGCCAAACAGGAAGTGAGAGGAAATCCCTGTAAATTAAAGGGGTTGTAAAGGCTCAAGGTTTTTCACCTTAATGCATTCTATGCATTAAGGTGAAAAACCTTATGTGCTGCAGCTGCCCCCAGGGGCCCTCCTTTTACTTACCCAAGCCCATCCGTACCAGCGATGTGCACGAGCCCGGTGACTGCAGCCGATGTCTCTATCCTCATTGGATAGATTGATAGCAGCGGGAGCCATTGGCTCCCGCTGCTGTCAATCAAATTTAGTGACGCAGGGGCGTGGCCAACTCCTGTTGTCTGTCAATGGACACAGCAGCAGGACTCGGAGGCGTGCCCGCACGGGTGACCCCATGGAAAGAGGCTCTCCATTGGGGCACTCGATGAAGAGAAGGAGCCAGAAGCACCGGCGGGGCATCCCAGAAGAGGAGGATCGGGGCTGCTCTGTGCAAAACCCTTGCACAGAGCAGGTAAGTATAACATGTTTGTTATTTTTTTTTAAAAGTGAACCTTTAGAGCCCATTCACACAGGGACGACTTGTCAGGCGACCTAGTCGCCTGACAAGTCGCCTCCCGTTCTGTACAATGGAACCGTTCTAATCGGAGCGACGCAAGTCGCTCCGACTTAGAAAAATGTTCCTGTACGACTTTGGGGGCGACTTGCATAGACTTCTATACAGAAGTCGTTTTGCAAGTCGCCGCGGAAGTCGTTTGCAGGTCGCCTCGCCCCTGTGTGAATGGGGTCTGACAACCACTTTAAGGGAATTCCCCCAGGTCACCTTTGAAACCCTGGTAGTTCCGCTACTGCCACATGCCTATTGCTGTCACAAGGGAGGTTTACAAAAAAACAAAAAAACAAAACAAAAGTGAGAGTGTAAAAAAACAAAACAAAAACATTAAAAATAAAAGGATTAAAGTGCCCCCCCCCCCCCCATGCTTGCGCGCAAAGGCCAAAAGCACACAGCAGTTCCGCACGCACGCACGCAAACACTGATCGTCCCACACACGTGAGGTATCACCACCAACATCAGATTATGGGCAGTAATTCGAGGATCAGACCTCCTCTGTAAATATAAAGTAGTAAGTTGTAAAGGCTTTTAGAATGTCCCGAATGGATAGTAAAATTTACGTCATTTGTCACAGTTGCACGGGCGTGCGCAATTTTAAAGTGCGACATGTTTGGTATCTATTCACTCAGTGTAACAGCATCTTTTAGATTTTACTAAATTGGGTTATGTATTGTGTTTTTTCCATTAAAATTCAAAAAAGTAGGGCCTCTGCTTAAAAAATATAATGTTTGGGGTTCTAAGAAATTTTCTAGCATTGTTTGTTACACTGATTGGGAAACAAAAAGTGCCAGAAAAGGCCTGGTCTTCAAGTGGAAAATGGTTGTATACCTCAGAGATGAAATATGAACAAAGCATATCCTTCTATAGTGAGTACCGAGTCTCAATTAAAAACACTAAAGTGTCAATTTTGTCTGCTGCTTCATTCCTGGGCTAACAGTATGAATCACTTTTGACATGTTTTCCTGACACCAATGAAAAATGGTGAAAGGGGAGGGATCTCCAGCTGATTGACAGCCCAGCTCTGTCCCTGTGTGCTGTGTAAAGAGGGGTGTGTCCCGTCCCTCCAATCAGCTCTCAGCGATTTCCTCACTGAGCTCTGCAGTGTGTAATTGCAGCTCTCCACCCCATGCTTTCTGAAAGCTGAGTCAAGTTTTATAAATTCTGGACTTTAAAGGGCTGTAGAGAAGAGAAGACCGCAGATAAACAGATACGATTTATGTAGGAGGATTGGTTTTATCTCTGTGTATCACCTGAGGCCAGTCACTTCACTGGGTATATGTGAGGGTTTACAACCACTTTAACCACTTGCAGACTGGGCCATAGCCGAAAGACGGCTACAGCGAGGTCGGCTTATTCTGGGAGGGCCATCATGGACTCATCCATCCCAGCAATACTCATCAATCCATCCATCCACCCCAGCAATTCTCATCCATCCATCCCAGCAATACTCATCAATACTCATCCATCCATCCCAGCAATTCTCATCCATCCATCCCAGCAATACTCATCCATCCCAGCAATACTAATCCATCCCAGCAATACTCATCCATCCCAGCAATATTCATCCATCAATCCCAGCAATACTCATCCATCCCAGCAATACTCATCCATCCCAGCAATACTCATCCATCAATCCCAGCAATACTCATCCATCCATCCCAGCAATACTCATCCATCCATCCCAGCAATATTCATCCATCAATCCCAGCAATACTCATCCATCCCAGCAATACTCATCCATCCATCCCAGCAATACTCATCCATCCATCCCAGCAATATTCATCCATCAATCCCAGCAATACTCATCCATCCATCCCAGCAATATTCATCCATCAATCCCAGCAATACTCATCCATCCATCCCAGCAATACTCATCCATCCATCCCAGCAATACTCATCCATCCATCCATCCCAGCAATATTCATCCATCCCAGCAATACTAATCCATCCATCCCAGCAATATTCATCCATCCATCCCAGCAATACTCATCCACCCATCCATCCCAGCAATTCTCATCCATCCATCCCAGCAATACTCATCAATACTCATCCATCCATCCCAGCAATATTCATCCATCAATCCCAGCAATACTCATCCATCCATCCCAGCAATATTCATCCATCAATCCCAGCAATACTCATCCATCCATCCCAGCTATATTCATCCATCAATCCCAGCAATATTCATCCATCAATCCCAGCAATACTCATCCATCCATCCCAGCAATATTCATCCATCAATCCCAGCAATATTCATCCATCAATCCCAGCAATTCTCATCCATCCATCCCAGCAATACTCATCCATCCATCCATCCCAGCAATATTCATCCATCCCAGCAATACTAATCCATCCATCCCAGCAATATTCATCCATCCATCCCAGCAATACTCATCCATCCATCCACCCCAGCAATTCTCATCCATCCATCCCAGCAATACTCATCAATACTCATCCATCCATCCCAGCAATATTCATCCATCAATCCCAGCAATTCTCATCCATCCATCCCAGCAATACTCATCCATCCATCCATCCCAGCAATACTAATCCATCCATCCCAGCAATATTCATCCATCCATCCCAGCAATACTCATCCATCCATCCACCCCAGCAATTCTCATCCATCCATCCCAGCAATACTCATCAATACTCATCCATCCATCCCAGCAATATTCATCCATCAATCCCAGCAATACTCATCCATCCCAGCAATATTCATCCATCCATCCCAGCAATACTCATCCATCCATCCCAGCAATACTCATCCATCCCAGTAATACTCATCCATCCATCCCAGCAATACTCATCCATCCCAGCAATACTAATCCATCCATCCCAGCAATATTCATCCATCAATCCCAGCAATACTCATCCATCCATCCCAGCAATACTCATCCATCCATCCCAGCAATATTCATCCATCCATCCCAGCAATACTCATCCATCCCAGCAATACTCATCCATCCATCCCAGCAATACTAATCCTTCCATCCCAGCAATACTCATCCATCCCAGCAATATTCATCCATCAATCCCAGCAATACTCATCCATCCATCCCAGCAATACTCATCCATCCATCCCAGCAATTCTCATCCATCCATCCCAGCAATACTCATCCATCCATCCATGCAATACTCATCAATACTCATCCATCCATCCCAGCAATACTCATCCATCCATCCCAGCAATTCTCATCCATCCATCCCAGCAATACTCATCAATACTCATCCATCCATCCCAGCAATATTCATCCATCCATCCCAGCAATTCTCATCCATCCATCCCAGCAATACTCATCAATACTCATCCATCCATCCCAGCAATACTCATCCATCCATCCCAGCAATTCTCATCCATCCATCCCAGCAATACTCATCAATACTCATCCATCCATCCCAGCAATATTCATCCATCAATCCCAGCAATACTCATCCATCCATCCCAGCAATACTCATCCATCCATCCATGCAATACTCATCAATACTCATCCATCCATCCCAGCAATACTCATCCATCCATCCCAGCAATACTCATCCATCCATCCCAGCAATACTCATCCATCCATCCCAGCAATACTCATCAATACTCATCCATCCATCCCAGCAATATTCATCCATCCATCCCAGCAATACTCATCCATCCATCCCAGCAATACTAATCCTTCCATCCCAGCAATACTCATCCATCCCAGCAATATTCATCCATCCATCCCAGCAATACTCATCCATCCATCCCAGCAATTCTCATCCATCCATCCCAGCAATACTCATCCATCCATCCATGCAATACTCATCAATACTCATCCATCCATCCCAGCAATACTCATCCATCCATCCCAGCAATACTCATCCATCCATCCCAGCAATTCTCATCCATCCATCCCAGCAATACTCATCAATACTCATCCATCCATCCCAGCAATATTCATCCATCAATCCCAGCAATACTAATCCATCCCAGCAATATTCATCCATCCATCCCAGCAATACTCATCCATCCATCCCAGCAATACTCATCCATCCCAGTAATACTCATCCATCCCAGTAATACTCATCCATCCATCCCAGCAATACTCATCCATCCCAGCAATACTAATCCATCCATCCCAGCAATACTCATCCATCCATCCATCCCAGCAATTCTCATCCATCCACTCCAGCAATACTCATCAATACTCATCTATCCATCCCAGCAATACTCATCAATACTCATCCATCCATCCCAGCAATACTCATCCATCCATCCCAGCAATACTCATCCATCCATCCCAGAAATACTCATCAATACTCATCCATCCATCCCAGCAATACTCATCCATCCATCCCAGCAATTCTCATCCATCCATCCAAGCAATACTCATCCATCCATCCCAGCAATTCTCATCCATCCATCCCAGCAATATTCATCCATCAATCCCAGCAATACTCATCCATCCATCCCAGCAATACTCATCCATCCATCCCAGCAATATTCATCCATCAATCCCAGCAATACTCATCCATCCCAGTAATACTCATCCATCCATCAATACTAATCCATCCATCCCAGCAGTACTCATCCATCCATCCATCCCAGCAATTCTCATCCATCCACTCCAGCAATACTCATCAATACTCATCCATCCCAGCAATACTCATCCATCCATCCCAGCAATACTCATCCATCCATCCCAGAAATACTCATCAATACTCATCCATCCATCCCAGCAATACTCATCCATCCATCCCTCCCAGCAATTCTCATCCATCCATCCAAGCAATACTCATCCATCCATCCCAGCAATTCTCATCCATCCATCCCAGCCATATTCATCTATCAATCCCAGCAATACTCATCCATCCATCCCAGCAATACTCATCCATCCATCCCAGCAATATTCATCCATCAATCCCAGCAATACTCATCCATCCATCCCAGCAATACTCATCCATCCATCCATCCATCCCAGCAATATTCATCCATCCCAGCAATACAAATCCATCCATCCCAGCAATATTCATCCATCCAGCCCAGCAATTCTCATCCATCCATCCCAGCAATACTAATCAATACTCATCCATCCATCCCAGCAATATTCATCCATCAATCCCAGCAATACTCATCCATCCATCCATCCCAGCAATTCTCATCCATCCATCCCAGCAATACTCATCAATACTCATCCATCCCAGCAATATTCATCCATCAATCCCAGCAATACTCATCCATCCCAGCAATATTCATCCATCCATCCCAGCAATACTCATCCATCCATCCCAGCAATACTCATCCATCCCAGTAATACTCATCCATCCATCCGCAATACTCATCCATCCCAGCAATACTAATCCATCCATCCCAGCAATATTCATCCATGAACCCCAGCAATACTCATCCATCCATCCCAGCAATACTCATCCATCCATCCCAGCAATACTCATCCATCCATCCCAGCAATACTCATCCATCCCAGCAATACTAATCCACCCCAGCAATGTTCATCCATCAACCCCAGCAATACTCATCCATCCATCCCAGCAATACTCATCCATCCCAGCAATACTCATCCATCCATCCCAGCAATACTCATCCATCCCAGCAATACTCATCCATCCATCCCAGCAATACTCATCCATCCCAGCAATACTAATCCACCCCAGCAATGTTCATCCATCAACCCCAGCAATACTCATCCATCCATCCCAGCAATACTCATCCATCCATCCCAGCAATACTCATCAATACTCATCCATCCATCCCAGCAATACTCATCCATCCATCCCAGCAATATTCATCCATCAATCCCAGCAATACTCATCCATCCATCCCAGCAATACTCATCCATCCATCCCAGCAATATTCATCCATCAATCCCAGCAATACTCATCCATCCATCCCAGCAATACTCATCCATCCATCCCAGCAATACTCATCCATCCCAGCAATACTCATCCATCCATCCCAGCAATATTCATCCATCAAGTCCAGCAATACTCATCCATCCATCCCAAAAAATACTCATCCAGCCATCCTAGCAATACTCATCCATCCATCCATCCATCCCAGCAATTCTCATCCATCCATCCCAGCAATACTCATCAATACTTATCCATCCATCCCAGCAATACTCATCAATACTCATCCATACATCCCAGCAATACTCATCCATCCATCCCAGCAATACTCATCAATACTCATCCATCCATCCCAGAAATACTCTTCCATCCATCCCAGCAATTCTCATCCATCCATCCCAGCAATTCTCATCAATACTTATCCATCCCAGCAATACTCATCAATACTCATCCATCCCAGCAATTCTCATCCATCCATCCCAGCAATACTCATCCATCCATCCCAGCAATATTCATCCATCAATCCCAGCAATACTCATCCACCCCAGCAATACTAATCCATCCATCCCAGCAATATTCATCCATCCATCCCAGCAATACTCATCCATCCATCCCAGCAATACTCATCCATCCATCCCAGCAATACTCATCCATCCCAGCAATACTCATCCATCCCAGCAATATTCATCCATCAATCCCAGCAATACTCATCCATCCATCCCAGCAATACTCATCCATCCATCCCAGCAATATTCATCCATCCATCCCAGCAATATTCATCCATCCCAGCAATACTCATCCATCCCAGCAATACTCATCCATCCATCCCAGCAATACTAATCCTTCCATCCCAGCAATACTCATCCATCCCAGCAATATTCATCCATCAATCCCAGCAATACTCATCCATCCATCCCAGCAATACTCATCCATCCATCCCAGCAATTCTCATCCATCCATCCCAGCAATACTCATCCATCCATCCATCCCAGCAACTCTCATCCATCCATCCCAGCAATACTCATCAATACTCATGCATCCATCCCAGCAATACTCATCCATCCATCCCAGCAATACTCATCCATCCATCCCAGCAATTCTCATCCATCCATCCCAGCAATACTCATCAATACTCATCCATCCATCCCAGCAATATTCATCCATCAATCCCAGCAATACTCATCCATCCATCCATCCCAGCAATTCTCATCCATCCATCCCAGCAATACTCATCCATCCATCCCAGCAATACTCATCCATCCATCCATCCCAGCAATTCTCATCCATCCATCCCAGCAATACTCATCAATACTCATCCATCCATCCCAGCAATATTCATCCATCAATCCCAGCAATACTAATCCATCCCAGCAATATTCATCCATCCATCCCAGCAATACTCATCCATCCATCCCAGCAATACTCATCCATCCCAGTAATACTCATCCATCCCAGTAATACTAATCCATCCATCCCAGCAATACTCATCCATCCATCCCAGCAATTCTCATCCATCCACTCCAGCAATACTCATCAATACTCATATATCCATCCCAGCAATACTCATCAATACTCATCCATCCATCCCAGCAATACTCATCCATCCATCCATCCCAGCAATACTCATCCATCCATCCCAGAAATACTCATCACTACTCATCCATCCATCCCAGCAATACTCATCCATCCATCCATCCAGCAATTCTCATCCATCCATCCAAGCAATACTCATCCATCCATCCCAGCAATTCTCATCCATCCATCCCAGCAATATTCATCCATCAATCCCAGCAATACTCATCCATCCATCCCAGCAATACTCATCCATCCATCCCAGCAATATTCATCCATCAATCCCAGCAATACTCATCCACCCCAGCAATACTAATCCATCCATCCCAGCAATATTCATCCATCCATCCCAGCAATACTCATCCATCCATCCCAGCAATACTCATCCATCCCAGCAATACTAATCCATCCCAGCAATATTCATCCATCAATCCCAGCAATACTCATCCATCCATCCCAGCAATACTCATCCATCCATCCCAGCAATATTCATCCATCCATCCCAGCAATACTCATTCATCCCAGCAATACTCATCCATCCCAGCAATACTAATCCTTCCATCCCAGCAATACTCATCCATCCCAGCAATATTCATCCATCAATCCCAGCAATACTCATCCATCCCAGCAATACTCATCCATCCATCCCAGCAATTCTCATCCATCCATCCCAGCAATACTCATCCATCCATCCCAGCAATTCTCATCCATCCATCCCAGCAACACTCATCAATACTCATCTATCCATCCCAGCAATACTCATCAATACTCATCCATCCATCCCAGCAATACTCATCCATCCATCCCAGCAATACTCATCCATCCATCCCAGCAATTCTCATCCATCCATCCCAGCAATACTCATCAATACTCATCCATCCATCCCAGCAATACTCATCCATTCATCCCAGCAATTCTCATTCATCCATTCCATCAATACTCATCCATCCATCCATCCCAGCAATTCTCATCCATCACAGCAATACTCATCAATACTCATCCATCCATCCCAGCAATACTCATCAATACTCGTCCATCCATCCCAGCAATACTCATCATACATCCCAGCAATACTCATCCATCCATCCCAGCAGTACTCATCCATCCATCCATCCCAGCAATTCTCTTCCATCCATCCCAGCAATACTCATCAATACTCATCCATCCATCCCAGAAATACTCATCCATCCACTCCAGCAATACTCATCAATACTCATCTATCCATCCCAGCAATACTCATCAATACTCATCCATCCATCCATCCCAGCAATTCTCATCCATCCAAGCAATACTCATCCATCCATCCCAGCAATTCTCATCCATCCATCCCAGCAATATTCATCCATCAATCCCAGCAATACTCATCCATCCATCCCAGCAATACTCATCCATCCATCCCAGCAATACATCCCAGCAATACTCATCCAGCCATCCCAGCAGTACTCATCCATCCATCCATCCCAGCAATTCTCATCCATCCATCCCAGCAATACTCATCAATACTCATCCATCCATCCCAGAAATACTCATCCATCCACTCCAGCAATACTCATCAATACTCATCTATCCATCCCAGCAATACTCATCAATACTCATCCATCCATCCATCCCAGCAATTCTCATCCATCCAAGCAATACTCATCCATCCATCCCAGCAATTCTCATCCATCCATCCCAGCAATATTCATCCATCAATCCCAGCAATACTCATCCATCCATCCCAGCAATACTCATCCATCCATCCCAGCAATACTCATCCATCCATCCCAGCAATACTCATCCATCCCAGTAATACTCATCCATCCATCAATACTAATCCATCCATCCCAGCAGTACTCATCCATCCATCCATCCCAGCAATTCTCATCCATCCACTCCAGCAATACTCATCAATACTCATCCATCCATCCCAGCAATACTCATCCATCCATCCATCCCAGCAATACTCATCCATCCATCCCAGAAATACTCATCAATACTCATCCATCCATCCCAGCAATACTCATCCATCCATCCCTCCCAGCAATTCTCATCCATCCATCCAAGCAATACTCATCCATCCATCCCAGCAATTCTCATCCATCCATCCCAGCCATATTCATCTATCAATCCCAGCAATACTCATCCATCCATCCCAGCAATACTCATCCATCCATCCCAGCAATATTCATCCATCAATCCCAGCAATACTCATCCATCCATCCCAGCAATACTCATCCATCCATCCATCCATCCCAGCAATATTCATCCATCCCAGCAATACGAATCCATCCATCCCAGCAATATTCATCCATCCAGCCCAGCAATTCTCATCCATCCATCCCAGCAATACTAATCAATACTCATCCATCCATCCCAGCAATATTCATCCATCAATCCCAGCAATACTCATCCATCCATCCCAGCAATTCTCATCCATCCATCCCAGCAATACTCATCCATCCCAGCAATATTCATCCATCCATCCCAGCAATACTCATCCATCCATCCCAGCAATACTCATCCATCCCAGTAATACTCATCCATCAATCCCAGCAATACTCATCCATCCCAGCAATACTAATCCATCCATCCCAGCAATATTCATCCATGAACCCCAGCAATACTCATCCATCCATCCCAGCAATACTCATCCATCCATCCCAGCAATACTCATCCATCCATCCCAGCAATACTCATCCATCCATCCCAGCAATACTCATCCATCCCAGCAATACTAATCCACCCCAGCAATGTTCATCCATCAACCCCAGCAATACTCATCCATCCATCCCAGCAATACTCATCCATCCATCCCAGCAATACTCATCAATACTCATCCATCCATCCCAGCAATACTCATCCATCCCAGCAATACTCATCCATCCATCCCAGCAATATTCATCCATCCATCCCAGCAATACTCATCCATCCATCCCAGCAATACTCATCCATCCATCCCAGCAATATTCATCCATCAATCCCAGCAATACTCATCCATCCATCCCAGCAATACTCATCCATCCATCCCAGCAATACTCATCCATCCCAGCAATACTCATCCATCCATCCCAGCAATATTCATCCATCAAGTCCAGCAATACTCATCCATCCATCCCAAAAAATACTCATCCAGCCATCCTAGCAATACTCATCCATCCATCCATCCCAGCAATACTCATCAATACTTATCCATCCATCCCAGCAATACTCATCAATACTCATCCATCCATCCCAGCAATACTCATCAATACTCATCCATACATCCCAGCAATACTCATCCATCCATCCCAGCAATACTCATCAATACTCATCCATCCATCCCAGAAATACTCTTCCATCCATCCCAGCA
The DNA here is from genome assembly GCA_037952835.1 of Lithobates septentrionalis. Classification (NCBI taxonomy): domain Eukaryota; kingdom Metazoa; phylum Chordata; class Amphibia; order Anura; family Ranidae; genus Lithobates; species Lithobates septentrionalis. The sequence continues at coordinate 3,033,682 of JBBDGP010000262.1, forward strand.
ATTCTCATCAATACTCATCCATCCATCCCAGAAATACTCTTCCATCCATCCCAGCAATTCTCATCCATCCATCCCAGCAATTCTCATCAATACTTATCCATCCCAGCAATACTCATCAATACTCATCCATCCCAGCAATTCTCATCCATCCATCCCAGCAATACTCATCCATCCATCCCAGCAATATTCATCCATCCATCCCAGCAATACTCATCCATCCATCCCAGCAATACTCATCCATCCCAGCAATACTCATCCATCCCAGCAATATTCATCCATCAATCCCAGCAATACTCATCCATCCATCCCAGCAATACTCATCCATCCATCCCAGCAATATTCATCCATCCATCCCAGCAATACTCATCCATCCCAGCAATACTCATCCATCCCAGCAATACTCATCCATCCATCCCAGCAATACTAATCCTTCCATCCCAGCAATACTCATCCATCCCAGCAATATTCATCCATCAATCCCAGCAATACTCATCCATCCATCCCAGCAATACTCATCCATCCATCCCAGCAATTCTCATCCATCCATCCCAGCAATACTCATCCATCCATCCCAGCAACTCTCATCCATCCATCCCAGCAATACTCATCAATACTCATCCATCCATCCCAGCAATACTCATCCATCCATCCCAGCAATACTCATCCATCCATCCCAGCAATTCTCATCCATCCATCCCAGCAATACTCATCAATACTCATCCATCCATCCCAGCAATATTCATCCATCAATCCCAGCAATACTCATCCATCCATCCATCCATCCCAGCAATTCTCATCCATCCATCCCAGCAATACTCATCCATCCATCCCAGCAATACTCATCCATCCATCCATCCCAGCAATTCTCATCCATCCATCCCAGCAATACTCATCAATACTCATCCATCCATCCCAGCAATATTCATCCATCAATCCCAGCAATACTAATCCATCCCAGAAATATTCATCCATCCATCCCAGCAATACTCATCCATCCATCCCAGCAATACTCATCCATCCCAGTAATACTCATCCATCCCAGTAATACTAATGAATCCATCCCAGCAATACTCATCCATCCATCCATCCCAGCAATTCTCATCCATCCACTCCAGCAATACTCATCAATACTCATCTATCCATCCCAGCAATACTCATCAATACTCATCCATCCATCCCAGCAATACTCATCCATCCATCCATCCCAGCAATACTCATCCATCCATCCCAGAAATACTCATCACTACTCATCCATCCATCCCAGCAATACTCATCCATCCATCCATCCCAGCAATTCTCATCCATCCATCCAAGCAATACTCATCCATCCATCCCAGCAATTCTCATCCATCCATCCCAGCAATACTCATCCATCAATCCCAGCAACACTCATCCACCCCAGCAATACTAATCCATCCATCCCAGCAATATTCATCCATCCATCCCAGCAATACTCATCCATCCATCCCAGCAATACTCATCCATCCATCCCAGCAATACTCATCCATCCATCCCAGCAATACTCATCCATCCCAGCAATACTAATCCATCCCAGCAATATTCATCCATCAATCCCAGCAATACTCATCCATCCATCCCAGCAATACTCATCCATCCATCCCAGCAATATTCATCCATCCATCCCAGCAATACTCATCCATCCCAGCAATACTCATCCATCCATCCCAGCAATACTAATCCTTCCATCCCAGCAATACTCATCCATCCCAGCAATATTCATCCATCAATCCCAGCAATACTCATCCATCCATCCCAGCAATACTCATCCATCCATCCCAGCAATATTCATCCATCCATCCCAGCAATACTCATCCATCCCAGCAATACTCATCCATCCATCCCAGCAATTCTCATCCATCCATCCCAGCAATTCTCATCCATCCATCCCAGCAATTCTCATCCATCCATCCCAGCAACACTCATCAATACTCATCTATCCATCCCAGCAATACTCATCAATACTCATCCATCCATCCCAGCAATACTCATCCATCCATCCCAGCAATACTCATCCATCCATCCATCCCAGCAATTCTCATCCATCCATCCCAGCAATACTCATCAATACTCATCCATCCATCCCAGCAATACTCATCCATTCATCCCAGCAATTCTCATTCATCCATCCCATCAATACTCATCCATCCATCCATCCCAGCAATTCTCATCCATCACAGCAATACTCATCAATACTCATCCATCCATCCCAGCAATACTCATCAATACTCGTCCATCCATCCCAGCAATACATCCCAGCAATACTCATCCATCCATCCCAGCAGTACTCATCCATCCATCCATCCCAGCAATTCTCATCCATCCATCCCAGCAATACTCATCAATACTCATCCATCCATCCCAGAAATACTCATCCATCCATCCCAGCAATTCTCATCCATCCATCCCAGCAATACTCATCAATACTCATCCATCCCAGCAATACTCATCCATCCATCCATCCATCCCAGCAATTCTCATCCATCCATCCCAGCAATACTCACCAATACTCATCCATCCATCATAGCAATACTCTTCCATCCATCCCAGCAATTCTCATCCATCCATCCCAGCAATACTCATCCATCCATCCCAGCAATTCTCATCCATCCATCCCAGCAATACTCATCCATCCATCCATCCCAGCAATACTCATCCATCCATCCCAGCAATACTCATCAATACTCATCTATCCATCCCAGCAATACTCATCAATACTCATCCATCCATCTCAGCAATACTCATCCATCCCAGCAATACTCATCCATCCATCCCAGCAATACTCATCCATCCCAGCAATACTCATCCATCCATCCCAGCAATTCTCATCCATCCATCCCAGCAATACTCATCAATACTCATCCATCCATCCCAGCAATACTCATCCATCCATCCCAGCAATTCTCATCCATCCATCCCAGCAATACTCATCAATACTCATCCATCCATCCCAGCAATATTCATCCATCAATCCCAGCAATACTCATCCATCCATCCATCCCAGCAATTCTCATCCATCCATCCCAGCAATACTCATCCATCCATCCCAGCAATTCTCATCCATCCATCCCAGCAATACTCATCAATACTCATCCATCCATCCCAGCAATATTCATCCATCAATCCCAGCAATACTAATCCATCCCAGCAATATTCATCCATCCATCCCAGCAATACTCATCCATCCATCCCAGCAATACTCATCCATCCCAGTAATACTAATTAATACATCCCAGCAATACTCATCCATCCATCCATCCCAGCAATTCTCATCCATCCACTCCAGCAATACTCATCAATACTCATCTATCCATCCCAGCAATACTCATCAATACTCATCCATCCATCCCAGCAATACTCATCCATCCATCCATCCCAGCAATACTCATCCATCCATCCCAGAAATACTCATCACTACTCATCCATCCATCCCAGCAATACTCATCCATCCATCCATCCCAGCAATTCTCATCCATCCATCCAAGCAATACTCATCCATCCATCCCAGCAATTCTCATCCATCCATCCCAGCAATACTCATCCATCAATCCCAGCAACACTCATCCACCCCAGCAATACTAATCCATCCATCCCAGCAATATTCATCCATCCATCCCAGCAATACTCATCCATCCATCCCAGCAATACTCATCCATCCACCCCAGCAATACTCATCCATCCCAGCAATACTAATCCATCCCAGCAATATTCATCCATCAATCCCAGCAATACTCATCCATCCATCCCAGCAATACTCATCCATCCATCCCAGCAATATTCATCCATCCATCCCAGCAATACTCATCCATCCCAGCAATACTCATCCATCCATCCCAGCAATACTAATCCTTCCATCCCAGCAATACTCATCCATCCCAGCAATATTCATCCATCAATCCCAGCAATACTCATCCATCCCAGCAATACTCATCCATCCATCCCAGCAATTCTCATCCATCCATCCCAGCAATTCTCATCCATCCATCCCAGCAACACTCATCAATACTCATCTATCCATCCCAGCAATACTCATCAATACTCATCCATCCATCCCAGCAATACTCATCCATCCATCCCAGCAATACTCATCCATCCATCCATCCCAGCAATTCTCATCCATCCATCCCAGCAATACTCATCAATACTCATCCATCCATCCCAGCAATACTCATCCATTCATCCCAGCAATTCTCATTCATCCATCCCATCAATACTCATCCATCCATCCATCCCAGCAATTCTCATCCATCACAGCAATACTCATCAATACTCATCCATCCATCCCAGCAATACTCATCAATACTCGTCCATCCATCCCAGCAATACTCATCAATACATCCCAGCAATACTCATCCATCCATCCCAGCAGTACTCATCCATCCATCCCAGCAATTCTCATCCATCCATCCCAGCAATACTCATCAATACTCATCCATCCATCCCAGAAATACTCATCCATCCATCCCAGCAATTCTCATCCATCCATCCCAGCAATACTCATCAATACTTATCCATCCCAGCAATACTCATCCATCCATCCATCCATCCCAGCAATTCTCATCCATCCATCCCAGCAATACTCACCAATACTCATCCATCCATCCCAGCAATACTCTTCCATCCATCCCAGCAATTCTCATCCATCCATCCCAGCAATACTCATCCATCCATCCCAGCAATTCTCATCCATCCATCCCAGCAATACTCATCCATCCATCCCAGCAATTCTCATCCATCCATCCCAGCAATACTCATCAATACTCATCTATCCATCCCAGCAATACTCATCAATACTCATCCATCCATCTCAGCAATACTCATCCATCCCAGCAATACTCATCCATCCATCCCAGCAATACTCATCCATCCCAGCAATCAATTCTCATCCATCCATCCCAGCAATACTCATCAATACTCATCCATCCATCCCAGCAATACTCATCCATCCCAGCAATACTCATCCATCCATCCATCCCAGCAATTCTCATCCATCCATCCCAGCAATACTCATCAATACTCATCCATCCATCCCAGCAATACTCATCAATACTCATCCATCCATCCCAGCAATACTCATCCATCCATCCCAGCAATACTCATCCATCTCAGCAATACTCATCCATCCATCCATCCCAGCAATTCTCATCCATCCATCCCAGCAATACTCATCAATGCTCATCCATCCATCCCAGCAATACTCATCAATACTCATCTATCCATCCCAGCAATACTCATCAATACTCATCCATCCATCCCAGCAATACTCATCCATCCATCCCAGCAGTACTCATCCATAGCAGCAATTCTCATCCATCCATCCCAGCAATACTCATCAATACTCATCCATCCATTACAGCAATACTCATCCATCCATCCATCCCAGCAATTCTCATCCATCCATCCCAGCAATACTCATCCATCCATCCCAGCAATACTCATTAATACTCATCCATCCATCCCAGCAATACTCATCAATACTCATCCATCCATCCCAGCAATTCTCATCCATCTATCCCAGCAATATTCGTCAATACTCATCCATACATCCCAGCAATATTCATCCATCCATCCCAGCAATACTCATCAATACTCATCCATCCCAGAAATACTCATCCATCCATCCCAGCAATTCTCATCCATCCATCCCAGCAATACTCATCAATATTTATCCATCCATCCCAGCAATACTCATCCATCCATCCCAGCAATTCTCATCCACCCATCCCAGCAATACTCATCCATCCATCCATCCATCCCAGCAATACTCATCCATCCATCCCAGCAATTCTCATCCATCCATCCCAGCAATACTCATCAATACTCATCCATCCATCCCAGCAATACTCATCCATCCATCCATCCCAGCAATTCTCATCCATCCATCCCAGCAATACTCATCAATACTCATCCATCCATCCCAGCAATACTCATCAATACTCATACATCCATCCCAGCAATACTCATCCATCCATCCCAGAAATACTCATCCATCCATCCCAGAAATACTCATCCATCCATCCCAGCAATTCTCATCCATCCATCCCAGCAATACTCATCAATACTCATCCATCCATCCCAGCAATACTCATCAATAACCATCCATCCATCCCAGCAATACTCATCCATCCATCCCAGCAATACTCATCCATCCATCCATCCATCCATCCAGCAATACTCATCCATCCATCCCAGAAATACTCATCCATCCATCCCAGCAATACTCATCAATACTCAACCATCCATCCCAGAAATACTCATCCATCCATCCCAGCAATTCTCATCCATCCATCCCAGCAATACTCATCAAAACTCATCCATCCATCCCAGCAATACTCATCAATACTCATCCATCCATCCCAGCAATACTCATCAATACTCATCCATCCATCTCAGCAATACTCATCAATAACCATCCATCCATCCCAGCAATACTCATCCATCCATCCCAGCAATACTCATCCATCCATCCATCCCAGCAATACTCATCCATCCATCTTTTCTATTTTTGTAGAATTGCTAAAAGTGTTGGATGACTCACTTAACAGTTGCATAGCCCTTGAAAAAGCGACAATGCGAAACATGTCGGGTTAATATGCAACAACAGCCATCTGTGAATTTGTAGTATACACTTTTTTCTCCCTACTTGACCACCTTGTTCTTATTTTGTTGCTAACTAGAAATTTTGTCTGTTACTATATATAAATTATATGTTTTTCTTTTAATTGATTGTAAACAATAAACTGTTTTTAAGAAAGAAAAAATTGCACCGTCAAAATCCCTTTAGTCCTCTCCCATGTTTACTCATCCATCCATCCATCCCAGCAATTCTCATCCATCCATCCCAGCAATACTCATCAATACTCAACCATCCATCCCAGAAATACTCATCCATCCATCCCAGCAATTCTCATCCATCCATCCCAGCAATACTCATTAATACTCATCCATCCATCCCAGCAATACTCATCAATACTCATCCATCCATCCCAGCAATTCTCATCCATCCATCCCAGCAATACTCATTAATACTCATTCATCCATCCCAGCAATACTCATCCAGCCATCCTAGCAATACTCATCCATCCATCCCAGCAATTCTCATCCATCCATTCCAGCAATACTCATCAATACTCATCCATCCATCACAGCAATACTCATCAATACTCATCCATACATCCCAGCAATACTCATCCATCCCAGCAATACTCATCAATACTCATCCATCCATCCCAGAAATACTCATCCATCCATCCCAGCAATTCTCATCCATCCATCCCAGCAATACTCATCTATCCATCCATCCCAGCAATTCTCATCCATCCATCCCAGCAATACTCGTCAATACTCATCCATCCATCCCAGCAATATTCATCCAGCCATCCTAGCAATACTCATCCATCCATCCATCCCAGCAATTCTCATCCATCCATCCCAGCAATACTCATCAATACTTATCCATCCATCCCAGCAATACTCATCAATACTCATCCATACATCCCAGCAATACTCATCCATCCATCCCAGCAATACTCATCAATACTCATCCATCCATCCCAGAAATACTCTTCCATCCATCCCAGCAATACTCATCAATACTCATCCATCCATCCCAGCAATACTCATCCATCCCAGCAATACTCATCCATCCATCCCAGCAATATTCATCCCTCAATCCCAGCAATACTCATCCATCCATCCCAGCAATACTCATCCATCCATCCCAGCAATATTCATCCATCAATCCCAGCAATACTCATCCATCCATCCCAGCAATACTCATCCATCCATCCCAGCAATACTCATCCATCCATCCCAGCAATACTCATCCATCTCAGCAATACTCATCCATCCATCCCAGCAATATTCATCCATCAAGTCCAGCAATACTCATCCATCCATCCCAGCAATACTCATCCAGCCATCCTAGCAATACTCATCCATCCATCCATCCATCCCAGCAATTCTCATCCATCCATCCCAGCAATACTCATCAATACTTATCCATCCATCCCAGCAATACTCATCAATACTCATCCATACATCCCAGCAATACTCATCCATCCATCCCAGCAATACTCATCAATACTCATCCATCCCAGAAATACTCTTCCATCCATCCCAGCAATACTCATCCATCCATCCCAGAAATACTCATCCATCCATCCCAGCAATTCTCATCCATCCATCCCAGCAATTCTCATCAATACTTATCCATCCCAGCAATACTCATCAATACTCATCCATCCATCCAAGCAATACTCATCCATCCATCCCAGCAATTCTCATCCATCCATCCCAGCAATACTCATCCATCCATCCCAGCAATATTCATCCATCAATCCCAGCAATACTCATCCATCCATCCCAGCAATACTCATCCATCCATCCCAGCAATACTCATCCATCCCAGCAATATTCATCCATCAATCCCAGCAATACTCATCCATCCATCCCAGCAATACTCATCCATCCATCCCAGCAATATTCATCCATCAATCCTAGCAATACTCATCCATCCCAGCAATACTAATCCTTCCATCCCAGCAATACTCATCCATCCCGGCAATACTCATCCATCCATCCCAGCAATACTAATCCTTCCATCCCAGCAATACTCATCCATCCCAGCAATATTCATCCATCAATCCCAGCAATACTCATCCATCCATCCCAGCAATACTCATCCATCCATCCATCCCAGCAATTCTCATCCATCCATCCCAGCAATACTCATCCATCCATCCATCCCAGCAATTCTCATCCATCCATTCCAGCAATACTCATCAATACTCATCCATCCATCCCAGCAATACTCATCCATCCATCCATCCCAGCAATTCTCATCCATCCATCCCAGCAATACTCATCAATACTCATCTATCCATCCCAGCAATACTCATCGATACTCATCCATCCATCCCAGCAATACTCATCAATACTCATCCATCCACCCCAGCAATACTCATCCATCCATCCATCCCAACAATTCTCATCCATCCATCCCAGCAATACTCATCCATCCATCCATCCAAGCAATTCTCATCCATCCATCCCAGCAATACTCATCAATACTCATCTATCCATCCCAGCAATACTCATCCATCCCAGCAATACTCATCCATCCATCCCAGCAATACTCATCCACCCATCCATCCCAGCAACTCTCATCCATCCATCCATCCCAGCAATACTCATCCATCCATCCCAGCAATACTCATCCATCCATCCCAGCAATTCTCATCCATCCATCCCAGCAATACTCATCAATACTCATCCATCCATCCCAGCAATACTCATCCATCCATCCATCCATCCCAGCAATTCTCATCCATCCATCCCAGCAATACTCATCAATACTCATCCATCCATCCCAGCAATACTCATCAATCCCAGCAATACTCATCAATACTCATCCATCCATCCCAGCAATACTCATCCATCCATCCCAGCAATACTCATCCATCCATCCCAGCAATACTCATCCATCCATCCCAGCAATACTCATCCATCCATCCCAGCAATACTCACCAATATGTATCCATCCATTACAGCAATACTCATCCATCCATCCCAGCAATTCTCATCCATCCATCTCATCAATACTCATCCATCCATCCCAGCAATACTCATCAATACTCATCCATCCTTCCCAGCAATGCTCATCAATACTCATCCAGCCATCCCAGCAATACTCATCAATACTCATTCATCCATCCCAGCAATACTCATCAATACTCATCCATCCTTCCCAGCAATGCTCATCAATACTCATCCAGCCATCCCAGCAATACTCATCAATACTCATCCATCCACCCCATCAATACTCATCCAGCCATCCCAGCAATACTCATCAATACTCATTCATCCATCCCAGCAATACTCATCCATCCATCCCAGCAATTCTCATCCATCCATCCCAGCAATACTCCTCAATACTCATCCATCCATCCCAGCAATACTCATCCATCCATCCCAGCAATACTCATCCATCCCAGCAATACTCATCAATACTCATCCATCCATCCCAGAAATACTCATTCATCCATCCCAGCAATTCTCATCCATCCATCCCAGCAATACTCATCAATACTTATCCACCCATCCCAGCAATACTCATCAATACTCATCCATCCATCCCAGCAATACTCATCCATCCATCCATCCCAGCAATTCTCATCCATCCATCCCAGCAATACTCATCAATACTCATCCATCCATCCCAGCAATACTCATCAATACTCATCCATCCATCCATCCCAGCAATTCTCATCCATCCATCCCAGCAATACTCATCAATACTTATCCATCCACCCCAGCAATACTCATCCATCCATCCATCCATCCCAACAATTCTCATCCATCCATCCCAGCAATACTCATCCATCCATCCAAGCAATTCTCATCCATCCATCCCAGCAATACTCATCAATACTCATCTATCCATCCCAGCAATACTCATCCATCCCAGCAATACTCATCCATCCATCCCAGCAATACTCATCCACCCATCCATCCCAGCAACTCTCATCCATCCATCCCATCAATACTCATCCATCCATCCCAGCAATACTCATCCATCCATCCCAGCAATACTCATCCATCCATCCCAGCAATACTCATCAATACTCATCCATCCATCCCAGCAATACTCATCCATCCATCCATCCATTCCAGCAATTCTCATCCATCCATCCCAGCAATACTCATCAATCCCAGCAATACTCATCAATACTCATCCATCCATCCCAGCAATACTCATCCATCCATCCCAGCAATACTCATCCATCCATCCCAGCAATACTCACCAATATTTATCCATCCATTACAGCAATACTCATCCATCCATCCATCCCAGCATTTCTCATCCATCCATCTCATCAATACTCATCCATCCATCCCAGCAATACTCATCCATCCATCCCAGCAATACTCATCAATACTCATCCATCCTTCCCAGCAATACTCATCAATACTCATCCATCCATCCCAGCAATACTCATCCAGCCATCCCAGCAATACTCATCAATACTCATCCATCCACCCCATCAATACTCATCCAGCCATCCCAGCAATACTCATCAATACTCATTCATCCATCCCAGCAATACTCATCCATCCATCCCAGCAATTCTCATCCATCCATCCCAGCAATACTCCTCAATACTCATCCATCCATCCCAGCAATACTCATCCATCCATCCCAGCAATACTCATCAATACTCATCCATCCATCCCAGAAATACTCATTCATCCATCCCAGCAATTCTCATCCATCCATCCCAGCAATACTCATCAATACTTATCCACCCATCCCAGCAATACTCATCAATACTTATCCACCCATCCCAGCAATACTCATCCATCCATCCATCCCAGCAATTCTCATCCATCCATCCCAGCAATACTCATCAATACTCATCCATCCATCCCAGCAATACTCATCAATACTCATCCATCCATCCCAGCAATACTCATCAATACTCATTCATCCATCCCAGAAATACTCATCGATCCATCCCAGCAATTCTCATCCATCCCAGCAATACTCATCAATACTTATCCATCCATCCCAGCAATACTCATCAATACTCATCCATCCATCCCAGCAATACTCATCCATCCATCCCAGCAATACTCATCCATCCCAGCAATGCTCATCAATACTCACCCATCCCAGCAATACTCATCCATCCATCCCAGCAATACTCATCAATACTCATCCATCCATCCCAGCAATACTCATCCATCCATCCCAGCAATACTCACCAATACTCATTCATCCATCCATCCATCCTCAGCAATACTCATCCATCCATCCTCAGCAATACTCATATATCCATCCATGCTCTGCCATCTGTACTCATCCATGCTCAGCAATACTCATCCATCCATCCATACTCAGCAATACTCATCCATCCATCCATACTTAGCCATACCCAGCCATCTCATCCACACTCAGCCATACCCAGCCTCAGCCATACCCACCCAGCCATCCCATCTATACCCAGCCATACTCGGCCATACCCAGCCATCCCATCCACACTCAGCCATACCCGACCCAGCCATACTCAGCCATCCCATCCATACCCACCCAGCCATACTCAGCCATACCCACTCAGCCATCCCATCCATACTCAGCCATACCCAACCATCCACATTCATGGCTCAACCATGCTTAGCCATCCCCATCCAGGACTCATCAATGCCACTACAGTGCCTCAAAGTGTAATAGGTAGTCAAATTAGATTTGAAATTTTTTGCCCCTAGAATGCCTGATGGTGCTCCCTGCATGTTAGGCCTCTGTATATGGCCACGCTGTGTAAAAATCTTACACATGTGGTATCGCCATACTCAGGAGGAGTAGTAGAATGTATTTTGGGGTGTAATTTGTGGTATGCATATGCTGTGTGTGAGAAATAACCTGATAATATGACACTTTTGTGAAAAAATAAAAAAAAATCTTGATTTCGCAAAGAGTTGTGGGAAAAAATTACAACTTCAAAAGACTCACCATGCCTCTTTCTAAATACCTTGGAATGTCTTCTTTCCAAAAAGGGGTCATTCGGTGGGTATTTGTACTTTCCTGGCTTATTAGGGTCTCAAGAAATTAGACTGTCAGTACTTCAGGTGTGATCAATTTTCAGAGATTGGCACCATAGCTTGTGGACTCTAACTTTCACACAGACCAAATAATATACACCGATTAGGATTATTTTTACCAAAGATATGTAGCCGTGTAAAATCTGGCCAAATTTTTTTATGAAAAATTACTAATTTGCAAAATTTTATAACAGAAACCAAGAAAAATGTATTTTTTTACAGAATTTTCGGTCTTTTTTCATTTATAGCGCAAAAAATAAAAAACCCAGCAGTGATTAAATACCACCAAAAGAAATCTCTTTTTGTGTGAAAAAAAGGACAATGATTGCATATGGGTATAGTGTTGCATGACTGAGTAATTGTCATTCAAAGTGTGAGAGCGCTGAAAGCTGAAAATTGGTCTGGTTAGGAAGGGGGTTTAAGTGCCCAATGGTCAAGTGGTTAAATAAATCTACAACAGTGTGTCAGAAGAGCATGACATTTTATTACAAAATAAAAATAAAATATTCAGTTAACATTATATAATACAAAGTGTTATATAATTTTTGCTCCTCCTCCATTCACAGAACATGATGCATTGTGGGAGTGTAGTAATGCGAGAAATATGAGTGGCAGATAAAGGGCACAACTTTTCTCAGTAGCAGATGCTGCTGTTAAATCTCATGGCGCCAGAACACAGTCTCTCGGGGTAGTATCCAGCGACTATGAAGGAGGCAGTACAAAAAAAGTTTTTACATTAAGCAGCCTCCTGCAGGTAATGTACTTTTGTTTACCTGATTCCCAGCAGATGATGCTCTCCTGTGCTCCAGCAGTAGACTGTTCCACAGTGTCTTCACATCCAATAAAAGGCTTTGGGCCTTGCATGGGACTTAATAACGTTACCACACTGCCACCAATTTATGTGTCTACTCTCAAGAATTAAAGTATAAACAGTTAATAGAATGAAACACATATTTATTACTACTTTCAATAAAATCAGTTTTGAACAATAAGAAAACATGCCATAAATCAAAGTCTAATCAACACAAAGGGTACAGTACATGTGGGGAGGCAGAAAGGCACAGTATGGGGAGGGGCATCAGGAGGACACAATACTGGGATCGGGAAGGCAAAGTATGGGTGGGGGGGGGGGGCATCAGGAGGACACAATACTGGGATCAGGAAGGCAAAGTATGGGTGGGGGGGGGCATCAGGAGGACACGATACTGGGATCAGGAAGGCACAGTATGGGTAGGGGGGGGGGGGGCATCAGGAGGACACAATACTGGGATCAGGAAGGCAAAGTATGGGTAGGGGGGGGCATCAGGAGGACACAATACTGGTATCAGGAAGGCAAGGTATGGGTGGGGGGGGCATCAGGAGGACACAATACTGGGATCAGGAAGGCAAAGTATGGGTGGGGGGGGGGCATCAGGAGGACACGATACTGGGATCAGGAAGGCACAGTATGGGTAGGGGGGGGCATCAGGAGGACACAATACTGGGATCAGGAAGGCAAAGTATGGGTAGGGGGGGGCATCAGGAGGACACAATACTGGTATCAGGAAGGCAAGGTATGGGTGGGGGGGGGCATCAGGAGGACACAATACTGGGATCAGGAAGGCAAAGTATGGGTAGGGGGGGGCATCAGGAGGACACAATACTGGGATCAGGAAGGCACAGTATGGGTAGGGGGAGGCATCAGGGGGACACAATACTGGGATCAGGAAGGCACAGTACAGGTTACAGGATGCTGCCTTGGACATGACCATCCCAAACATCTTAGTAAAAAGTATGACTATCCTGGCAAATTCGGAACAGTTGGCAAGTACAGTGGAACCTTGGATTACAAACATAATCCATTCAAGGAGAATGCTTGTAATCCAAAGCACCCGCATATCAAAGTGAGTTTCCCCATAGAAGTCAATGGAAATGAACACAATTTGTTCCGCATTGACTTCTATTACATGCAATACCGCATGTGGCCAGAGGTGGAGGGGCGCCGGAAACACTCGGAAACTGAGTATTTCCAAGTGTTTCCGAGTATTTCCGAGTGAGTCCGAGTATTTCCGAGCGGCTCCGAGTGTCGCCGTTGCCCCTGCACCTCTAGCCAAATGCGGTACTGCACACCCCATTAGCTTGAATTGTAGACATATGTGAGCATTTAACACTTGCAATGTGGACAAATTCCAACTGCATGGGAAAGTTTTTACTTTTCCTGGAGATCAGCTTTTAAGTGTAACTGTTTGTTTTGGATAAAGAGGGGCACTTGTCTGATATTTTTCTTGCTGCCTGTGTCCTCTTTAGGTAGATTCACCCTGATTACCATTATGCCCAAAAGTGAAAGAAAATTCCACATTTGGGCTGTTACCAGAACACTAATAGAGGGATAATTTTCCAATGGGGACACTAGTTCTGGGGACCCTGGGATTGTCTCTCACTTCCTGTTTTGGCTATGGGACAGGAAGTGAAGGGAAATCTCCCTAATGAAACACAGATGGCAAAAGAAAAAAAAAAACTGACAAAGGGTTGTAACCCTCCCTTTCTCTATCCAAAAAAAAAAAAAAAAAGTTTTGCCTTTAGTGCTACTTTAATTGAGATAAACATAATTATTAGTTCATTGCATTGTATGACTTTTGCATGAATGTTAGTCACAATGATAATAATAACAGTAATGCCCCGTACACACTGTCGGATTTTCCGACAACAAATGTTCGATGGGAGCTTTTTGTCGGAAATTCCGACCGTGTGTATGCTCCATCAGACATTTTATGTCGGAATTTCCGACAAACAAAATTTGAGATCTGGATCTCAAATTTTCCGACAACAAAATCTGTTGTTGGAAATTCTGATCGTGTGAACACAATTTAGACGCACAAAAATTCCACGCATGCGGAATCAAGCAGATGAGCCGCACTGGCTATTGAACTTCATTTTTCTCGGCTCGACGTACGTGTTGTACGTCACCGCGTTCTTGACGTTCGGAATTTCCAACAAGATTTGTGTGACCGTGTGTATGCAATACAAGTTTGAGCCAACATCCGTCGGAAAAAAATCTACGGTTTTGTTGTCGGAAAATCCTATCGTGTGTACATAGCTTTAGGCTATATTCACACCTCTGATTAAGACTGGTGTGAATTGTAGCGGCAGTTCCTGTGCAGACGCTGACCCCATTCACTATAATGACAGGTCACTGAAGGCCACAGCCAGTGAATATCTGCAGTGATCAGTGAATAGCTGCGGCCACCGGCGACCTGTCATTATAGTAAACATGGCTGGTGACCGCACCAACACACTATGAGTCTTTGATTCCTGCTGCTACTATTTACACAAGCTCTAGTCACTGGTGTGAATGTAACCTAATAATAATAGTAATAATGATAATAATAAGGGCCCATTTACTCTGGCCCACATAGTAAAATGCAGGCTTTTATTGTGCAGGCAGCTGTCAGTTGAAGACCCGGGAAGGGTTGGTGCGATACGTGTTTAACCATTTCAGACCCTCGCTATAGCTGAAAGATGGCTTCACAGCATGGATCTCTTATTCTGTGAGGGCGTCCATGGAAGTCCTCCCGGGACCACCCCCCGCGTGAGCTCTGTGATCGATGTGTCCTTCGGATACAGCTGAACACAGAAAAGTGTTCAGCCAATCACAATGGATCACATGTACACAAACTTGCTGATTGTCTTTATTCCTTTCCTCCCAATGTGAGGAGAGGAGAGTCAGTATCCGGCAAGCGTGACATGGGACATTTACATAGATAATCAGGGTAATGATCATCATCAGTACCCTGATTATCAGTGCAGCCCCATCAGTGCTGCCAATCAGTGCCCATCAGTGCTGCCTATCAGTACCCCCTCATCAGTGCCACCTATCAGTGCCCATCAGTGCCGCCTATCAGTACCCCCTCATCAGTGCCACCTATCAGTGCCCACTAGTGCTGCCTATCAGTGCCCATCAGTGCCTCCTCATCAGTGCCCATCAGTTTCCAGGTTGTTAACTCTAATGAGCAGGGCACTCTGATCCCTCCTGTATTGATTTGTATTGTAAGTGTACTGTCTGCCCTCATGTTGTAAAGCGATGTGCAAACTGTTGGCGCTATATAAATCCTGTATAATAATATAATAATAACCAATGCAGCCTATCAGTACCCATCAGTGCTGCCAATTAGTGCTGCCTATCAGTACCCCCTCATCAGTGCCACCTATCAGTGCCCATCAGTGCTGCCTATCAGTGCCCACTAGTGCTGCCTATCAGTGCCCATCAGTGCAGCCTATCAGTGCCCATCAGTGCCTTCTCATCAGTGCCTTCTCATCAGTGCAAAAAAAAAAAACTTTTAGGAATTTTTTGGTTGGTTTAGCAAGAAAAACAAAACTCAGTGGTGATTAAATACCACAGAAAGAAAGCTCTGTCTCAAAAAAATGATAAAAATGTTATGAGTACAGTGTTGCATGACCGCACAATTTTCATTTATTCTGAAAGCTGAAAATTGCCCTGGGCAGGAAGGGGATAAAGTGCCCAGTATTGAAGTAGTTAAGCGAATGGCACTGCATACTTTTTTTTCTCCAACTTTTTTGAAATATCAAAAATGAAAAACGAACAGTACAGCCTTTAGGGGTAGTTCAGAAAAATGCATACAGTATGTACTGCACTGCTCAGCACCCCCGGGACTCTGCAGTGTGAACAGGGCACATAGAAAACAATTGATTTCCGTATGCCCTTATGTTGATCCAATGCAGCAAAACGCCAGTCATTGCACCTAGTGTGAACGAGCCCTATTAATAAATAATAATGATTTTTGTAGCACTGATCAGATCGGTGTTGTTGGGATCTTGTATCCTATGTTTGTTCATGACATAGAACTCTAATCAGACGACTTGTACATTGCACAATAAATAAAAGCGCTGATAAGTATCAGATCATCTTGTGGTCTTGTGTGACAAGGGCAAAGATCAGAAGCCTTGTCTAGGACAGAGGTCAGTGGTGCTGTGATCAGGGAGGAGCAGAGGTGGGGTGTGACTATGGAGGGAGTAGGAAGTTAGAAAGTTAGAAAGTTCTCTGGAGGAGGCTGAATTTCCTGCTCTGTCAAACCTCAGCCAGAGGAGGAGACACACATATGTTAGCAGAAGGCTCCTAGCTGGCCTGAGCTATGGAGGACTTTAAAACCTTGGCTTATAATATCTTTACAGTATGGCTGTCTGTGATCGTCCTCTTTATCATGGTACCCTCCATGTTTGGCTTTTCTCTGGGCATCTCAGAGGTGTACATGAAGATCCTGGTTAAAACTCTAGAGGTAAGATCTTTGCACGTAATCAGCATTGCTTTGTGCAGAAAAAAAAAAAAAAAAAAAAGTTAGCCACACACCATGCAATCTCATTGTGCAATGTCTGTTTCATCTCTTTTAGCTCTAGTGAAACTGTGTAATACAAGTCCTTGCTTTAACAATCCATCCGATTTGTATCTATTCAGGCTGGTGCTATCTATCCTTGTTGGAATGTTGTTTAACTGCGTCAGCCCCAGAAGGATTTACCCCCTTAATGACCAGGCCATTTTTTTGCAAAACGGAACTGCGCTACTTTGACAATTGTGTAGTTGTGCAAACAAAATTGACGCCCCCCCCCCCCCCCCAAATAGAGCTTCCTTTTGGTGGTATTTGATCACTTTGGCGGCTTTTATTTTTTTTGCGCTATAAACAAAAAAAGACAGACAATTTAAAAAAATAAACAGTTTAGGCCAATATGTATTTTAAATATTTGTGGTAATAAAAAAAAAAAAAATACGTGTATATTTATTGGTTTGCACAAAAGTTATAATTTATCAAAATAGGGGATATTTATGGCATTTTTATTTTTGTAATAGTAATCGTGGCGATTTTTTATTTTTTTATTTATTTATTTTTTTTCAGGACTGTGACATTGCGGTGGACAGATCGGTCACCTAACTGACGTTTTTGACACTTTTTTTGGGAACCGGTGACATTAATACAGTGACCAGTTCTAAAAATATGCACTGTCATTGTACTAATGACACTGGCAGGGAAGGGGTTAACATCAGAGGCGATCAAAGGGTTAAATGTGTTCCCTGTCTTTGATTACTAAAGCCTCATACACACAGTCAGATTTTCAGACGACCGCTCATCTGTTTTTTGTTGCATGCTAGTCTCATGTCGAAAGTGAAGAGGTTACTCGCCATGTGAAAATTCTCGTATGACAGAATACAACGTCAGAAGTGACGTAATGTTTTGAATAGCTTTGTATGTATTCTTTCGTTTCTGAGTATGCGTAGTCTTGCTCTCATGATTTTTTTTTTTTTCGTACGAAAACCATACTGTTTAAACGAAAATTGGACGTTGAATTCATGTGCGACTAAATGCGCGGGAGTAATGTCATTGGCCAATCACAATTGGCTCTGGCCAATCACAGCGCCGGAGCCCACAAACCCGGAAATAACTCCGGGAGACATGTCGCCGGTCACATCGGTGTGCGGGGACCGCTGCAACAGCTTCGATCTAAGGTAAGCAATTTATAATGAGCTAGTATGCGAAGCATACTAGCTCATTATGCCTTTGTCTTACAGGGTTTTTTTTTTTTTTTGTTGTGTGTTTTTTTTTTTTTTTTTTTTTTTTTTTCTTTTCAGGTTTACAGCCACTTTAATGTATTTTTTTTCTGGTGTCTTTGTTAGTTTTTTGGTAAATCTAAGGCTGACCATACACTATACAATCTGATTGTACAATTTATTTTAAATCTACTATTAACTATGTAGTGCAAGAGCCTGCCTTGATACTTCTTGGATGGAATGTATAGGTTTGTCCTCGTATTACATTAAGTTTTGGGAAATCTCTACAAGGGTATACAACCAAATTGTATGACCAATGTAAAAAAGAAGTACGGGTATAAAAAAAACAAAACAAAAACATTCTACTCACCTAGTTAGATGCTGCATTGATCTGAAGCTGCATCTTTCCCCTGCCGCCTCTGCACTGAGGACTGAGCACTTAAACACCGCTGATCACTCAGTTCTCCCCTCTGCTCTGAGCGGAGGCCCGTATACCCAATCTGAAAATCTGATGAAAAATACTGCTTCGATCGTACGATAATCTGATCTTTAGTACAGAGCTTTGAGAGCCGATCATAACAGTTCATAGGATAATTCTCCAATTGGACAAGCATGAAAAAATGTTCTCGTATGATACCAGATCGTACGATTTCCGTTTAATCAGTACAGTTGCCGTCCGAAAATAAATTACAAATACACTACAACACATGACATCCCTTCCGATTTTTATGTTCTGTACGAGAATTTTCGTAACATTAGTAACCTCTCCATTTTCGATATGCGACTAGAATGCAAAAAAACAGACGGTCTAAAGTCCGATTTTTGGATCGTGTGTACGGACCATAAGTCGCTGATTCTCTGCTTTCCCCTCCGGTGCTCACTGGAATCTGAGCTGTGGAGGGAGCAGCTGGCTCAGTGTCAGCTGTGGGGCTGGTCCAGGAATCTGGGTGGATTCCACAGCCTGGATTGGTTGAGTGATGTCAAATCACACTGAAAACGAGTCACAGGTGCGCAGAATGAACTGTACTCCTGTAATCCATAAGTAGTAGGGCCAAAAAAGCCCTACTTGGCCCTACTTCTCCTTTAAGGCTCCATGCACACTAGTGTGTCCTAGAAAATATTTGAATTTTTTCCCCATTTTCTAAAAGCTAAATAGTGTTATCCTTTGTGTCCATGCACATTAATTTAGGCCTTTAACCTTTTTTAAACTTCAGTGTATAGGAGCAGAATTTTTTTTTTGGTGTGTTTTCCTAGCAGAAAAAAAAGGCTAAACGCTACTAAAACATTCCTAACAGCTTTTTTTAAGCACTTTTTTTTTTTTCTTCATGTACTGCAAAAATGGTACAAAAATGTACCATCAAAAATGCTGCACAAAAAATGCTATTATCCTCGTTTTCATCCAGCATTTTTTTTTTTTTTAGCATTTTTTGAGCTTCTAACAAACACTAGTGTGCATGCCACAACTATGTAGTGCAAGGGTTGGCCTGATTGCAATATGGGGACCTACCTAAACTATCCATAGTTTTTGTAAATCTAAATTTGATTGTACAAAGATAAGGACACAAAGATGTAATGTGCATGGTAACCCTAAGGGCTCATGCACACAGCTTTACAGCTGCTGTTAGGGGCGTTAGATGTTTTTTGTTTTAACTGCCTCTAAAAGCCCCTCCATGTTAGCCTATGTGTCCATGCACATATAAAGTGTCAGAGGCGTTTGGACACATAAGTGTTTAGAGGCAGCAAAAAAAAAGACGACAGTTTGTGCATCCAGGAGCAGTAAAAACAAGCCACGTTTGACTTTTTAGGCGTTTTTTACATTCTAGGGAGTGTTTTTAATGGAAAAATGTGCAAAAACGCTAACGCCAAAAAAGCGCAGGAAAAACGATCAATAACGCTAATGTAAAAACGCAGCTAAATGAGAAAAAAACAGGAGTTTGTAGCGCTGGCGTTTTTTAAAACGTCCTGTGTGCATGGGCCCTAAAGCTGGCCGTAGATGAATTGAAATTCGGTCGGCTCAACAGGGATGAGCCGAATTTCAGTCCATCCATGTCAGATCCCGTATGAAAGGAGTCAACCTCGTGATCAACTCCTCTTAAACAAGAATGTTGGAAAATTTGTGTCCGAAAAGTGCATGCCAGTGCTGCATGCTGACCATCGGTGCATGCAGACTACCACCATCAGTGCATGCAGACTACCACCATCAGTGCATGCAGACTACCACCATCAGTGCATGCAGACTACCACCATCAGTGCATGCAGACTACCACCATCAGTGCATGCAGACTACCACCATCAGTGCATGCTGACCAGACCACCACCAGTGCTGCATGCTGACGACCACTGGTGCATGCGGACGACCACCACCGGTGCATGCTGACGACCACCACCGGTGCACGCAGACCATCAGCTGCAGCACTGATCGGTGTATTTTGGCAGTGGAAAAGTCCTGCTGTCGCAATATAATAACACAGTGGGAAGGATCAGCTGGTCATTTGTTAGATTTTATATTGCTTTTTAAAAGAAAAAAACACTTTTTTTTTTACACAATTGCCAAGCAAGGGTTAAATGCTTTGCTAACAAGGTAGCACATGTAGTTGCTGACTTTGTGATCCACACCCTGTCTTCTCTAAGATCGCTCTCTGTGTATTGCAACATAGTTTGACAGGGCACTGATTACCAGTTTTGTATTAAAAAAAAAAAAAAAAAAAAAAAACTCGGCCTCCTTGATCATATGACCTGTTTTGTTTTTTCAGTGCTACGAATAAACCCAAACCTCACCTGTTTCTGCAGCTTTCAATACAAAGGACTATTTGCATATTATAACACCTACAGCATGACCAGTACCGAAGTCATTGCTTACAAACACCCCGTTCAGACAGACCACAGCCTCCGCACATTTCTTCCAGTCCACTCACAGTCCCGCTTTCACTATTTTTGCTGTTGGAATGCTTCCCACTTTTCCTTGGCAGATACATCTAGTTCACAAATGTTCTCGGCCTTGCCTGCACAATTTATTGCAGATCTAATCACAAGCTTTCAATTAAACTGAAAATTTAAAGTAATGTGCTGTTGATTTTGAGATTTTGTGTTTTTGATTATTGGCTTGTTGCAACAACCTACCTTTTTCAGACACTGGGGTGCCACTATAGGGGCATAAAAACAAAAGCTGTGTGCCTGCTCTGCTGTGCTGTCATCAGTGTGTCATGAGCAGAAGATCAAAGCTTGTTGGCTCAGGTTCACTGGTCTGTGGGCCAAGTCCTGGCGTGGAAGGAATCCTCCATCAAAATCCTTTGTGTACATGGCCAGCTTTCAGCGGAGCTCCAGTCCCCATAATCAATTTTTTTTTTAAACTCCCCCTGTGATTGTTAATACTTGTACATTATTATTTTAATACTACAAAAACAAATGGACTAGAAGGCGCACGCACCTAGTGCATTATTGAAAACCTTTATTAGCAACAAAAAGCTACTACAATTGGATACTCAAAGTAGCGACTGGTCTTTACCAGTTGCTACTTTGAGTATCCAATTGTAGTAACTTTTTGTCGCTAATGTCTGTGGCCATTATGAACCACAAGACACCATACAGTGCGAATGCACGTACACAAATTGCATAATAGGGGTGTCAAGCTGAGGCATTTTGGGGGGCGCACCCTCTTCCTCAGAGCTAGGCTACTCAAGACAACAATGCACAGTTGCTTAAAGTGTTACTAAACCCAGTAATCTGAAAAGTTAATCCGCAGCGCCCACAGCTTATAAATCTTTTACATTAAAATGCTGCCACTATATAGCTTTTTGGCTGATCTGTATACTATGGTCATGTGATAAACTGCAGGGTCTGCCCGAGTGCTGAGTGTTCAGGTAGGAGGAGATTTTCACTACAGCCTGTGTCCTCGTGCTGTTATGGGAGGAGGATCATCCATGAAACAAGATATGACATCCCACCCACTGTATTCTTCTTTTTTTTTTTTAGTTACTAGGCATGGAGGAAGAGGAAGGGAGGGACAGGGCTGTCATTTAGGATCTGTAAACACACCCACATGTGTGATATCAATACCATGTGACCTGACTAGCTCAGCTCAACAAGGAAATATTCTCTACAGCAATAGAGACCAAACTGAGCATATGCAGGGGGATCACTCAGACTCTGTCTTATCTGATCTTGCTCGGAGAGACCCTGCAGGAGGGGGAGGACCTGTGCATACAGGATCAAAGAGCCTTTTTACACAATACAGAGGATCAACCCCTTAAAGCGGCGTTCCTCCCAAAAGTAGAACTTGCGCTCATTTGTGTACCCCTCCCCCTCCGTTGCCACATTTGGTACCTTTTTGGGGGGGGGGGGGCGGATACAGGTATCCCTCTTCCCCACTTCCGGGAGTCCGGGCTGTGGCGAATTATGTCACAGCTCGGCTCCCTCCTCCTTCCCCACGGCCGGGCCAGTAGGAGAGCGCAGCGGTGCCTCACGCGTGCGCCGTAGGGACCAGGCCAGCTGGGTTACCTTACCTGCAATGGCGGTGGCAGCACCAGACAGCTGACGGAAACATCGACTTCAGCCCTGACATTGCTGGACTCCAGGACAGGTAAGTGTCCTATTATTAAAAGTCAGTAGATGCAGTATGTGTAGCTGCTGGCTTTTAATTTTTGCAGCGGTGGGCAGACCTCCGCTTTAAGTTCCACAGTGTGTATAACAAGCATGCTGTTCTGCAGATACAGACAGATTTTACTGTTGTGGGTTTAGTAACACTTTAAATAAGCCCACAACTGTAAAGCCCCCCCCCTAAATAGAGGGGGGGGGGTGTTTAAGAAGAAGACAAAACATTTTTTTGACACGGACTGCCAAGGAATACTTATGATGATGTATTACAAAAATTTGAAAATTCATAAACCCCCCCCCCCCCCTTTTTTTTCCCGTGGGACTTTCAGTTGTGACCTTTTTTTATTTAAGCGCCTGTGCACCCCCATGATGTAATTGGGGTACGTGCGTCTGCACTGTAGTGTGTGTGCCCTCTGTCTTCCTTGCTCTGTCACGAGCGATCGCGGGTGCCTGGCGGTCATCGTGCATCGGCTCCGGGGACACACTGCGGGCAACCGGCTACAGCAGTTTAAAGAGCCAACGTACAACTACGACGGCTTGCCAGGGGAGCCAACCTGGGTGTAGTATAACTGCGTCGTCTGGTCGGGACTACTAATAGTAACTGCTGACTCTCATTGGGATACCCGCTTCTTTGGCTACAGTTTTTTGGTTACGGTGACAACACTTTACATGGAGAGTATCTTATAAATTTAGTGGACCTTTGTTATACCCTTTTATCCATTTGTTTTAAATATTGGCACAAAACCTTCAGGCTTCTGCTAGAAAGCTGAACATGAAGAGGAACTTCATCTTTCAACATGACAACGACCCAAAGCACACATCCATATCAGCAAAGGAATGGCTTCACCAGAAGATTAAAGTTTTGAAATGGCCCAGCCAGAGCCCAGACCTGAATCCCATTGAAAATCTGTGGGGGTGATCTGAAGAGGGCTGTGCACAGGAGATGCCCTCGCAATCTGACAGATTTGGAGTGTTTTTGCAAAGAGTGAGCAAATATTGCCAAGTCAAGTTGTGCCATACTGATCGACTCATACCCAAAAAGGCTGTGCTGTAATAAAATCAAAAGGTGCTTCAACAAAGTATTAGTTTAAGGGCGTGTACCATGGGTGTGCGCAGCCCTTTGCATTAGGGTATGCACCCCAAAGCTCAAACACACATGTATTTATACAGTGTCAGTAATTTTTTATTTTTTACAATATTTTTTTTTCTTTCCAGGGTATTGTCTACCCATCACCTGCTCATAATTCATGGGTAGATCGTGATCAACAGGTTGTCGAGCCCCTGTTGAGGGTGTGCCCAGGCACACCCTGTGCGCTTGCCTATGGTGTGTACACTTATGCCACCGTATTTAATTTTTAAAATTTTTTTTCTTCCCTCCACCTAAAAGATTTCAGTTTGCTGTTCAACTGAGTTGTACAATTTATAGGTCACATTGACCACTTTAGCCCCGGAAGATTTCTGATTTCCCCCCTTAACCACTTCCCGCCCGGCCTATAGCGGATTGACGTCTGGGAAGTGGTTCAGTTATCCTGACTGGGCGTCACATGACGTCCAGCAGGATAACATGCCGCTGCGGCGATCGGTGGAGCGGTGTGTCAGTCTGGTAAAGAGGCTCCGGCGGAGGCTTTCTACCACATGATCAGCCGTGTCCAATCACGGCTGATCACGATGTCAATAGGAAGACCCGTTGCTTGGCTTTTCCTCACTCGCGTCTGACAGACGCGAGTAGAGGAGAGCCGATCGGCGGCTCTCCTGACTGGGGGGTCTGCGCTAATTATCAGCGCAGCCCCCCCTCAGATCACCACACTGGACTACCAGGGAAGGGGCAACATGTTGATGGCCAGGTATGTACCCCATGGCCCTCCACATGTGCCCAATCTGTGCCCACAAATGGGCACTGATTGGCACCGTAATATTTCCTAGATGCCCAGCAAAGCCACCCTTAGGAGCATCAGTGCCACCAATCAGTGTCCATCGGTGCCACCTGTCAGTGCCCATCCATGCCCACCTATCAGTGCCACCTATGAGTGACCAACAATGCCACCTATGAGTGCCCAACAGTGCTGCATACCTGTGCCGCCTATCGGTGCCCATCAGTGCCCGTCAGTGCCACCTCATTGGTGCCACCTCATTGGTGCCCATCAGTGCTTCCGTATCAGTGCAGCCGTATCGGTGGCCGTCAGTGCAGCCGTATCGGTGGCCGTCAGTGCAGCCGTATCGGTGCCCGTCAGTGCAGCCGTATCGGTGCCCGTCAGTGCAGCCGTATCGGTGCCCGTCAGTGCAGCCGTATCGGTGCCCGTCAGTGCAGCCGTATCGGTGCCCGTCAGTGCAGCCGTATCGGTGCCCGTCAGTGCAGCCGTATCGGTGCCCGTCAGTGCAGCCGTATCGGTGCCCGTCAGTGCAGCCGTATCGGTGCCCGTCAGTGCAGCCGTATCGGTGCCCGTCAGTGCAGCCGTATCGGTGCCCGTCAGTGCAGCCATATCGGTGCCCGTCAGTGCAGCCATATCGGTGCCCGTCAGTGCAGCCATATCGGTGCCCGTCAGTGCAGCCATATCGGTGCCCGTCAGTGCAGCCATATCGGTGCCCGTCAGTGCAGCCATATCGGTGCCCGTCAGTGCAGCCATATCGGTGCCCGTCAGTGCAGCCATATCGGTGCCCGTCAGTGCAGCCATATCGGTGCCCGTCAGTGCAGCCATATCGGTGCCCGTCAGTGCAGCCATATCGGTGCCCGTCATTGAAGAAGAAAACTTACCTTTTTTACAAAAATTTTTAACAAAGAAAAACTTTTTTTTTTTTCAAAATTTTCGGTCTTTTATTTGTTGCGCAAAAAATAAAAACCACAGAGGTGATCAAATACCACCAAAAGAAAGCTCTATTTGTGAGAACAAAATGATAAAAAAATTGTTTGGGTACGGTGTAGCACGACCGCGCAATTGTCATTCAAATAGCGACAGCGCTGAAAGCTGAAAATTGGCCTGGACGGGAAGGTGTCTAAGTGCCTGGTATTGAAGTGGTTAATGACCAGGCTATTTTTTGCGATTCGGCACTGCGTCGCTTTAACTGACACAGTTGTGCGAAACTGTACCCAAACAAAATTGACGTCCTTTTTTTTTCCCCACAAATAGAGCTTTCTTTTGGTGGTATTTGATCACCTCTGCGGTTTTTATTTTTTGATTTTGCTTTAATCAAAAAAAGAGGGAAAATTTAGAGAAAAATATTTTTTACTTTTTGCTACAGTAATCCAAAACAATTTAAAAAAAAATGATTTTCTTCGTCAGTTTAGGCCAATATGTATTCTACATATTTTTTGTAAAAAAAAATCACTAAGCGTATATTGATTGGTTTGCGCAAAAGTTAGTGTCTACAAAATAGGGGATAGATTTATGGCATTTTTTTTCTAAAAGTAATGGCAGCGATTTTCGATTTTTAGCGGGACTGTGACATTACGGCGGACAGATCACACTTTTGACACTTTTTTTTTGGGACTATCGACCTTTATACAGCGACCAGTGCTATAAAAATGCACTGATTACTGTACAAATGTCTCTGGCAGGGAAGGAGTTAACACTAGGGGCGATCAGGAGGTTAAGTGTGGGACTGACTGGAGGAGGAGACAGATCGCTGTTCCTAATTACTAGGAACAGCAGAGCAGCTCTGTCTCTCCTCCCCTGTTGTAATGGGGATTTGTGTGTTTACATGCACAGATCCCCATTCTGGCTCTCGTGCCCCCGATCGCGGTTGGCTGGCGCACATCGCGGCCGCCGGCAACGCGCATCGGGTCCCCCTCCGTGCAGCGAGCGCACGCCTGCTATGGCTCTAAAAGGAGCCAATGTACCAGTAAGGCGATTCGTGGGAACGAGCCGCCCTGCCGCCCTATAATGACGCCGACTGGTTGGCAAGTGGTTAAAAGTGGAAAAAGTTCTGAAGTTATTTATCCTGACAAACCTGACATTTAACAGGGGTGTGTAGACTTTTTATATCCACTGTATATTCATATACCCCCCAAATGATCCCTTTTGTAAAGTAGACAGTCCAAGGTATTTGGTAAGAGGCATGGCAAGTTTTTTTAAGTTGTAATTTTTTGTCACATTTGTTAGGAAAATTAAATTAACTTTTTTTCCCTTAACGTCTTTCAGGACAGCACTTGAGAGAGTGACTCCTCCCCTTGCAAACAGGAAACACCTCTTCTACCAAACTTTAAAAGGAGGCTCCTTTCCACACATTGTCGGTTTTTGTGTTTCCTCCGGAGGGAACACTTCGTGGGGAAGTCAGGGCTCTCAGGTGCCGTCCTGGAAGCTCAGGTTTCCTGTGTTTTCACCAAATGCTTTTTTTACCTCCATGAGAGCTGTTCCTCCCATTCCACAGCTGAGGTTAGGTGCTGCTGGCTGGGCTCCCTCTCCTTCTTCATCTGGGCTCAGGGTGAGTCTGACTGTCATGTGGATCGCTCCTAGGTGGCGGCAAGGCAGGCGGTGGCTGGTTACTGTGTTTTTTTTTTTTTTTTTTTTTTCCTCCGGTCTACCGCCTGTTGCTTATTTCACCGCCGCCATCTTGGGGATGGCAGCGGGGCTCCATCCGCCGGAAGTGAGGCATCCGTGAGGGGGGCGGCGTCCCACGGAACAGGCGTACGGTGTCACCGGAAATCGCAGGTGCTTATTTAGCGGTTCCGGTCCGGCGCACTGGCGCTATTGGAGTCCGGAACCGGCATTTTAGCAACACAAGCAAGCGCTCCTCGATGGAATCGATGGCGGCAGCGAGTGGGACAGGCACCAGCAAGGGGCAGTTGTATACTGTCCTCCTTGTACTGTGGGGTCTCTTCCTCTCTCCTCCACCCCCCCCCCCCCCCCCCCGGTGGCAGGGGTCTGTCTGGGCACATGAGGCAGTCTAGTTCTTACTGTGCACCTGTGGTGAGCATCCTTGAAAAGAGACAGGTTGTCTCACTGGGATGGTTTCTTCTTTTTGTTTCATGGCAGGCTAAGAGCTTTGATCCAGTGGCAAAAAGGAAATGTCCTTCATGTAAATCCAAACGACCTGAAGGATGGAAGAAGAAGTTATGTCAAGCCTGTATTGATTTGCTGCTGGTTAAAGAAGAAGCTTCTTCCGCTTGCAGCGACTTGATTGCATCTGTTAAAAAATAACTTGATGCGACTATTCAATCATTTCGCTCTTTGCTAGCAAACCCGTCCCTGAGTCAGTCATACAGTCATCAGTGCAGTACAGTGTCGTCATATGACTGGTTTGGTGGTGACCAGGGACACTGGTGACAGTATGTACATTCTTTCTTCAATTTTTTTTTTTAACTTTTTTTTTTTTTTTCTTTTTTACATACATTCATCATAGGTTTTTTTTTTTTTTTTTTATTTTTTTTTATTTATTTATTTTTTATTATCAACACTGTGACAGCAATCGTTTGAATTGTCATGAATTGGTTTCCTATCATGACCGCTTCCTTTCTGTTGACATGCTGTGCTTGACTACAGCTAATCACATGGTACACGGTGCTGTGATTGGGCCTATCACAGCATCGCTACAGAAAGCACGGCTCCTATGAATGAAACTATTTTATACCAGTTGTGTATACATTGTGTTTGCAGTCATGCTTCTTCCCAAGTCACTTTACGAGTATGGTACATCTAATTATTGCTTAGATTTCCTTTTAATTTAGTTTTTTCATGTTCTTTTTTTATAATCACTGTTTTCCTTTTTATTGAGACAAGTTTTCATCATACAGCATCAAAGCAAACAAAAAAAAAAAGAAAATATACACAGTATTTCAATAACCCCCCCCCCCCCTATTCTTCTAGTTTACACAAAGAAAAAAAAAAAGGGGGGCTCTCTCCCCCTATGGTAACGCAATTGATCTAAAAATATGCCCTACTCGGGCAACGAGAGAGAGAAAAAAAAAGAAATTTATAGAAATCTTATGCTCCATAAAATCATACCCTAAATTTGTGCATTTTACACTTCAGAAGGAGGCTTTGCAGCACCCTATTAACCACTTCCGGACCGCCCACTGTATATATATATATATATATATATATATATATATATATATATATATATATATATATATATATATATATATATATATATATATATATATATATATATATATATGTCATTTTTTTTAAAGATGGATATCTCGGTAACGGCAGCAGCTGCTGCCACAACCGAGGTATCCATCTTTTCAGCGGGCGGTTCTGTTCACGATAATGGTGGTCTCTGCGGCAGGTTCGCCGCGAGATCACCGTTATCGACAGCGGGAGAGGTGCCACCCCCACTCCCGCCGCTCTCCCGCACCCTCCGCCGCTTACCGGAGCCGTCGGTAGCGGCGGAGGCGATCGGGTCCTGTCACTTCCTCGGTATGGAGATGAGTGAGGCTAAGATGGCCCCCACCCGTCTCCATACCATGTGACGGCCGGAGCGACGTCATTACATAAGCTCCGCCAACTTCTCTTAAAGGCACATTTTTTTCTTGTGTCATTTTTTAAACGACTTTTTTTTTTTTTTTTGCATTTTAGTGTAAATATGAGATCTGAGGACTTTTTGACCCCAGATCTCATATTTAAGAGGACCTGTCATGCTTTTTTCTATTACAAGGGATGTTTACATTCCTGGTAATAGGAATAAAAGTGATCCAATTTTTTTTTTCAAAAACCGTGAAAAAATAAATAAAATAAAGTAAAATAAATAAAAAAAAATAAAATTCTAGCCCTAGACCTCCTCTGTAACGCAAAACATGCAATCTGTAGAATTTTTTAAACGTCGCCTATGGAGATTTTTAAGGGTAAAAGTTTGACGCCATTCCACGAGCGGGTGCAATTTTGAAGCGTGACCTGATGGGTATCAATTTACTTGGCGTAACATTATATTTCACAATATAAAAAAAAATTGGGCTAACTTTACTGTTGTCTTATTTTTTTAATCAAAAAAGTGAATTTTTTCCAAAAAAAGTGCGCTTAGAAGACCGCTGCGCAAATACAGTGCAAAAAAAAGTATTGCAATGACCACTATTTTATTCTCTAGGGTGTTAGAAAAAAAACAATATATAATGTTTGGGGGTTCTAAGTAATTTTCTAGCAAAAAAACCTGTTTTAAACTTGTAAACACCTAATATCCAAAACGAGGCTGGTCTTAAAGTGGTTAAGTGTGTCAAACCAAATAAACTTAAAAAGGAGAGGGGAGAGGAATTCTCTTTCCCCTCTCCCCTTAAATTAACCCCTTCACTGTCATTAATATTAAGTGCAATGGATGGGAAGGCTAGCACAGTTAGCCTAGCCTTCCCATCCATTCCCCATTGATCTAAACTCCCCTTCTCTTCCCCTGGGGGGAACCCTTCCAATGGTGTCATAGGGGATATTGTAGGGGCAAACTTGCCTGTACTAGTCATTCTGTCCCAAATGGATAATGCTGTTCTCATTAATGGTGATACATATTATGATAACCCCGTATAAGAAAAAAAACTGAATCCAAGGAGCTCCGTCCAAATACTTACCTGCTAATGTCTTCTCCAGGAGCACCCAAAGTTTAGATTCATGGCTCCAATTCCTAAAACAAACCAGGGCCAAGGCTCTGTAGTACATCGCTATGTACAGAAGTCCCACCCCACCCTCCTGTTTTGGTCTCCTCCAAAATCTCATATGCCAGCCTGGGATGTTTATCTCCCCACACAAACGTCACAAAAGCCCTTCTTATTTGTTTTAACACTTCCACAGATATTTTTTAAGGTACAGTATGTAAAACCTAAATAAGTCTAGGAATTACACTCATTTTAAGCACATTTACCCTGCCGAACCATGTCGGAGGATTACTTCTCCTCTTCTGCAAATCCTTTTAATATAGAAACCACCAAGGGTCCATAATTTTGATCATATAGGCACTCTACTGAAGAGATATGAATCCCCAAATAGGATATAGAATCAAAACGCCAAACAAAAGGAAAGGATTGTTGCAGAATGGTCATCATCCTCAAAGGAACATGGCTCGGCATCAACACTGACTTCTCAATATTTATTTTAAAATTAGATAGAAGGCCAAACCTATCTATTTCCAACATTAATTCCATCAGAGACTCTTGAGAAGGTATAACTATAGATCTTCTGCGTAAACTGAGATCTTATGTTCCATTGATCTTATACAAATTCCCTTAATCCTCCTATTTCCCCTAATCAGTCGCAGAAAGGGCTCCAGCACCATAGCAAATAACAATGGAGACAATGGACATTCCTGCCTAGTCCCATTCCGTATCTCAAAATAATCTGATAATCTACCATTGACTTTAACCCTTGCCCTAGGATCTGCATATAGTGCCATAACCCACCCCATCATCCTTCTCTCAGACCCACCTCCCTCAGAACTCCGACCATAAACTCCCACCCCACCCTGTCCAATGCTTTTTCAGTATCCATTGAAATTACTACACTCTGGGTCTGATTCGGTCCATTATGCATCCAATGCAATACATGCAAGGCCCGAATAGTATTGTCTCTGGCCTCTTGGCCCTTCATAAACCCCGTTTTGGTCTGGGTGAATCGATTTAACTATATGGTATTGTAACCTAAGGGCCAGAATTTTAGCCAGGAGCTTGGTGTCAGAGTTAAGGCGGGAGATGGGTCTATAGCTGGCGATCCTTCCCTAACTTCGGGAGCACCATCACATAAGCCAGCAATGTCTCCGGAGGCAATTGGTTAGAGACCGAGACAGAACTAAGGTATCTACAAAGAGGAGCCAACAGGATTGAGGAATTTTTTTTTTATAATACATATTTGTGAAATCGTCTACTCCTGGGCTTTTACACGATGGCTCATGCAGCACCCTCCAACTATCTACCAAATGCAGAGAGCGAAGGTGCTGTTTAATATGCCTTATAAGACAGACAGGTTTTCCCTGAAGAGGTGTCCAGACTGGGGTCCAAGGTGATGTTAAAGTCCCCTCCCGTAACCAATAAACCTTCCCTAAACTTCCCCAAAATATCCTAAATTTTAGATAGAAATTTAACAGTATGGTTATTGGGGGCATATATAGTAGCAAAGGTATAACACTGGCCCTGGATCTTACCCTTAACAAAAAGGAAGCAGCCTTCAGGGTCTTCTCGTATTTCTATAGGTACCAAGGGGCATAATTTGTGGATAGCTATTGTAATTCCTCTAGCCCTAGGGATGGGAGAAGGTGCATGCAACCACTGATTATGAGGGGTCGACCCTACCATAAAGAGTTTTTCTGCAGGAGACGCAATCTCTGCCTTCATGTGAAGCAGTTCATACCAGAGACCGGCCCCTTTTACCAGCCAAGCAAAGCCCTCTCACGTCATACGATACAATCCTTATTCTACCTGTCATTCTTTCAATACTTCCATGTATCTCTTACTATACTGTTGTGCCTTGTCAGTGTCTGTTCCCAGCCTTCTGGGCTCTATCCCCTTGGTTGCATCTGATAAGGGGAAAAAAACCCACAAAACCATCCAAAACAAATAGCATATTATGCCACTGTCTGTAGCACATCCCCTAAGGGGAGGATGAGTCCGGGCAGAGGTGTGCCACTTGTGCCCGGAGTCCCCCCTCCCTTCCGCCTCTTGTCAGAAAACAAAGTCCCTTGTCTCGGGACCGACCTATTGGGGGAAGATGATTAAAAACATGAACAAGGGGCCTCGTGTATCCCGGGCTTCCATTTATATTCCTATACCATTCTTATTTCACAGCACTAAGGCACAGTGCCTCCGATATTAAAATAAATAAATAAATAAGTAAATAAAAATAGGGGAGAGGGAAGAAGAGAGGAAAGAGGGAGAGAGAAAAAAAAAAAAACGTATCCTGCCCCCAGACCCCCTCCACTCAAACAATCCCCCCCCCCCAATTCTACTCTAAGCAATCAGCTCCTTTACTATTAACCCATTTAACTTTACACCCTATTCAGGCATGTCCTTCTGCTACATTATAATCTTGTCTGTCCACATGATTTTTCCGTCAGCCATTGTTCTGGTCGTTGTAGTGATGGTTTGCAATCATTCATTCTCCAATCCGGAAAGTCCACCATGGGGAGCTCCAGCACCTCTGTGCAGTGTTGCAAATCCGCCTTAGTTTGAAGTGTTGCTGTTTTCCCATTTCGTGTTGCTATAACCCTGAAGGGATACCCCCAACGATATTTAACATCAACTGCCTGTAGGGCTTCCAACAAGGGTTTAACCATTCTTCGTTTCATAAGTGTTCTATATGATAGATGTGGAATTAAAGCTATTTGCGCACCTTCAAAGTCAACTGTGGATTTATTGCGGACTGCTTTCATAATGGCTTATTTCACTGTATTTTGCAAATAACCTCTCTTGGTCTTTCTGCATTTTGGGGGGTGGGGTGGACGGCACAGTGTACTCTATCTATTTCAATCTTGTCTGGTGCAGATGGCCCCAGAATTAGCTGGAACAGACTGATCACCCTTGGAAGCAATTCAGAATGTTTGTTTTTTATTTCAGGCAGGCCCTTTATACATATATTTTGCCTACCATCTCTATTTTCGTGATAATCGATCTGTTCCAACAGAGAATTCCGCACTTCCTCGTGATATTTTGTCATATCTTGGATATCGGCCACTCCTTGTCTAATATCATCCTGGTCCATCTCCATTTCCTCTACGCTGTGCCCCTATATCCTTCCTTAACTCCTTCACAGCCTGTTTGCAGGACGATTCAACAGTGGTTATAAGTAATTGAATGTCTTTCTTTGTAGAAAGTGCTCTTAAATGTTCTAATCAGGTCCCAATCTACTATTAACGCCGATTGAGATGTACTTCAATATTAGGATCACAATTCAAAGGGTTAACATACTGCACCTACCCTGTAGAGGCTGTCTCTGGATTCATCACAAGTCCTTTGCTGATTTTTGCAGGTTTTCTGCTGGGCTTTGTAGTACCAAGACTTTTTTCAAGGGTTCAGCCATCCCTTCTGGGATTCCTTCCACCTCCTGTAGACTCAGGTCCCCACCAGTTCACTCCCCATCTGGGTCCTCAAATTCACCAGCGTGAGCCATGGGGTCTCTACCTTCTCCTGGGGGATCCCTTTCCAGGATTTTACAGCTCTGCCTTGGGCTTAGGGATACATGGCCGCCGCTGGGTGTTGTAATACCCATCACTCCTCAGCCCTGTGCAGGGGGAACATGTCCGGTCCTCCCTTCAGATCAGGGGAGCTGAAGTTCCTCTCCTATCGGACCAGGGTTCTCTTAATTGCGCCCCCTGGATCTGCACTCTGCGCCATGAGGTAGGCTCTGAGCCCATTAGCCCTGGCTCTTTTCACCACCGTCGAGCGGATGTGCAGCTGTGCAGGGGTGTGTGCACATGCCTTAACCGGTCTGGGGCCCGCCAAACCACCGCTGCCTGGAGCCCAGGGATCACGGCGCAACACGCTCAGTCAGTGTGTCTGTTCATGCCATGCCCCTTGTTTTTCCATGTTCATTTGTATATTTAAAGTGGTTCTAAAAATACTTTTTTTTTTTTTTTATTCCCTTAATGCATCCTATGGGTTAAGGTAAAAAAGCAAAAAAAAAACCTGAATGTAGCTCCCCCCTAGCCCCCCTTATACTTGCCTAAACTCGATCCTCGATGTGCATGAGAGCAGAGTCTCTCTCTGTCAATGGACAAACAGAGCCAGCTCAAGTGTGAGTCTGCATGAGTGCAAGCAGGGAGGCGGGTGGGTAGCCAGTAGGGGACCCCAGAAGAGGAGGATCAGGGCTGCTCTGTGCAAAACCATTCTACAGAGAAGGTAGGAATGACATGTTTGTTAGTTTTATTAGGTATATAAAGTTTTAAAATGGAATGCTGTGTTCAGTTTTATGGTATATTTTTTTTACATGATGGGTTTGCAGAGTTTTTGAATGTCCTCATTTGTATTTTTAGTGGGCCACGTTGCGTATTCAGAGAGGGTTTCAGGAACAAAAGAAGCTTCGAATGAGTGCATCTAATGGTAAAAATTATTGCTTTTTTTTTTTTTTTAAGAATTATTGCACGTTACTTGTCACGTGAACATATATATAGATAATAAAGGAAAAGAAGCATACACAAAATTAGCTTTAAAATAAACCTTTAATGTGGGTCTTTAATACTTACATACTGTAGTTGCATAGTAGGTGAGGTTGAAAAAAGACACAAGTCCATCAAGTCCAACCTATGTGTGTGATTATATGTCAGTATTACATTGTATATCCCTGTATGTTGTGGTCATTTGGGTGCTTATCTAATAGTTTTTTAAAAGTATCGTTGCCCCCTGCTGAGACCACCACCTGTGGAAGGGAATTCCACCTCATTGCCGCTCTCACAGTAAAGAACCCTCTACACAGTTTAAGGTTAAACCTCCTTTCTTCTAATTTTAATGAGTGGCCACGTGTCTTATTAACCCCTTGCCGATCAGCGCACGACGATATACGTCAGCACAATGGGATGGCTGGGCAAATGGGCGTACAGGTACGTCCCCTTTAAGATGTGGCATTGTGGGCGCACCCGCCGCAAGCTCCATGACCGTGGATCCAGCCCGCCGGGTGCCCGTGATCGTGTCACGGAGTGGAAGAACAGGGAGATGCCTATGTAAACAAGGCTTTTCCCCGTTCTGCCTAGTGACATGAGAGAGATCACTGCTCCCTGTCATGTGAGTAGTAGCCCATCCCCCTACAGTTAGAATCACTCCCTAGGACACACTTAACCCCTTGATCGCCCCCTAGTGTTTAACCCCTTCCCTGCTAGTGTAATTAATTTATACAGTAATCGGTGCATTTTTATAGCACTGATCGCTGTATAAATGACAATGGTCCCAAAATAGTGTCAAAAGGGTTCGCTGTGTCTGCCATAATGTCGCAGTCACGATAACAATCGCAGATCGCCGCCATTACGAATAAAAAAAAAAAATATATAATAAAAATGCCATAAAACGATCCCCTATTTTGTAGACTCTAACTTTTGCGCAAACCAATCAATATACGCTGTTTCCTAAATTGCCCCTTATTTCCACATCCGTGATCAGGTCTGTATTGTTGGTAATCAGTAGGTCTGGTAACGCTTTGTTTCTAGCTGGTGCGTCTACCATCTGACCCATGAATTTGTCCTGCAAGACATTTAGGAACTTCCTTCCGCCCAATCTGTCTGGATAAGTAAAATCCCCCATTGTGATGACACTTCCCATCCTTGCTGCTAATCCATATTGTGGGGGTTAAGAGGGCTATAGCATACTCCCAGTATTATTTTCCTCTTAGTTTCATCCCTTTTGGAGCTCTACCCATAAGGATTCCACCTCCTCCATAGCTCCCTTAGTGATGTCACCTCTCACATCAACTTGTACATTTATTCTTGATATACATGCATACCGCTCCCCCCTTTTTTACCCTCTCTATCCCTGTGATAAAGGGAATACCCTTGAATGGTTGCCAGCCAATTGTGAGAGCTGTTGAACCAAGTTTCTGAAATTCCCACAAAATCTAAATCCTCCTTGTACAACAGTATCTCTAGTTCTTGTCCGCCAGCCCCTGGCATTGGCGAACATGCCATGTAGTTTAGACCGGTCGCATACTGTCCTCTTATTGGGTGTTCCGAGATTGCAAATCGGACTTGTTACTATACTTGCCTCTGGTTTATTGTGCTTTGGTCAACCTACCACTAATGCCCCCAATACTACCCTCTGGAACATGTTCTGCGCTAACTATCTCTGGACCCTCCCCCCATCGCCTAGTTTAAAAGCCCCTCTAACGTTTCTGACATCTTCACTCCCAGCAGATCTGCACCCTCCTCATTTAGATGCAGTACGTCCCTTCTATAGAACTGGGGACTGACTGAGAAGTCGGCCCAGTTCTCCAGGAACCCAAACCCCTCCTCACTACACCAGCTCTTCAGCTACTTGTTTACTTCCCTAATCTCCCTCTGCCTTTCTGATGTGGCTTGAGATACCGGTAGTATTTCTGAGAATACCTTGGAGGGCCTTTTCCTCAATTTAGCTCCTAAGTCCCTAAAATCGTTCTTTAGGACACTCCATCTTCCTCTGACTTTGTCATTAATGTCAAAGTGCACCATGACAGCCAGTACTTCTCCAGCCCCTCCCAGTAATCTGTCCACCAGATCCATGATGTGCCGAACCCGAGCGCCCGGTAGACAGCATACAGTTCAGAGCTTCAGGTCTTTGTCACAGATTGACCTCTCTGTCCTTCTAAGAATTGAGTCCCCTACCACCAGAAGCTGTCTTTCCTTTCCCTTCGCTCCCCCCCCCCACTCTCACTGGAGAAGTTCTTCCCCTGGCAGCTAGGGGAGTCCATCAGCTCCAGCAGTGCTGGTCCCTGACTGGTTTCACCAATGTCACTCAATGGAGCGTACGTATTAGGATGTTCGAGACCAGGATCTGCCTCCTGACACTTCCCCTCCAACCTTCCTAACTGTCACCCATCTACTATTTTCTAGAGACTGCACCTCTGTCTCCACCCGCCTCTGTGCTGGCCCCTGCCAGCACCTGCCGGGTACATTCCTGGTTCTTCTTTAGTATGGAGGGTCCTCTCAGTGCTGACAGTTGCTTCCTTAGATTCAGAACCTGGGCTTCCAGGGAAACAATGTGCTTACATTTTGCACAACAGTCTTCGCCCTCGATCAGATGATCAAGGAACGCATACACGCTGCAAGATGTACACAGAGTCGGATCTCCTCACCCGCTGGGCATCGTACTTACTAATTTAATGAGGATTGGGGATTATACCCCCTCCAAATTAACTAACCACTAGCTTCCCGACACTAATACTCAACAATACCCGGGCACTCACATCCCACGTGTACTCATGTGCTGTTCATTTCATGTCAAATTGAAAAACTGAAATTTTCGCTATTCGGAGATTCGAATATAACAGTCTTCCGAAATTCTAATTTCAAAATGAATAGAATAAAATAGAATAGAAAATAAAAAAATACACTAGAAAAGAAAGGAATAGACTAAAAAAATAAATAAAAAATAGAACAGAATAGAAAAAATAGCATAAAATATGGCCGTCTTTCGAAATTCTAATTTTGAACACCAGCTATTAACAATCAATTCGGATCCATTCGATATTTTCAATTCAAATTCAAATTGAATAATTTTAATCCATTATAAAAATTAAAATCCGGTCAAAAACAAACAAAGAGAAACTGTTTTCGTTACAAATGCAACAAAACAAAATTTGTAACTTAACTAATTGATCCGAAACACATTTTTTTCATTCTGCACGTGTATTGATTTCTCTCATTAAGTCCATGAAGCTGAACAGAAGAGATATAAAGGTGTATGACTAGCTTAAGGGCTCATTTACACTTGCTTCGGCTTCAACACACATTAATGGCTAGTTTACACTTGCTTCAAAAAAAGGCTTCGGAGAGGCTTTGTTAACGCTTTCTGAATGCTAGTCAAATTCCCTGTCACTAAATAAAATGGTTAGCTTACATTCCTGTTTACACCTGCTTTTGCTTTTGCTTCGGCTTTGCTTCAAAAATTATACCCCATGTAGCTTCAGTGGTGCTTCAAAGCGTCTTCAAAGCCTCCATAGAAGCCTATGGCAAAGCTTGCTTGAAGCCCCACTGAAGCCTCATCAAAGCTCCACCAAAGCCCCACCGAAGCCTCATCGAAGCACCAAGCAAAAGCAAGGTGTAAACAGGGCTGTAAGCTAACCATTTTATTAAGTGACAGCTTTGACTGGCATTGAGAGAGCTTTAACGAAGCATTTCTGAAGCCCTAACAGTCTTCCTGTGGCTGTAATTCCAGATGGTCTACTGAGCCAAAAACCTGATGAGACCGCTAAGGTTTGTACTTCTGAATTAGAAGGTTTGTATTGGGCCTCCAGAATAATTGTGTAGCATAAAACAATTATTTCAGAATATAAAAAATATAATAGTCGTTATTATTCTTGCTACTTCAACTCTTTTTGTCAACTAAACGGCAATGTTTAGCACTTACTTGCTATGGTGGTGTGTGGGTTTAGAATTTAGACCAGGGGTCTCCAAATTTTTCAAACAAAGGGGGCCAGTCTTTTGTCCTTCAGATTTACAGGGGGCCGGGTTGTTTTCAGAGAGTGTGGAAAATGTACCCGGCCCAGCATTAGTGAGAATAAACAAGGCCTCAGGGTTTGTGGTCACTAGGTGTAACGTCCAATCATTGGTATCGGTGGAAGAAACAGTGCCCC
This sequence comes from Lithobates septentrionalis, assembly GCA_037952835.1. Classification (NCBI taxonomy): domain Eukaryota; kingdom Metazoa; phylum Chordata; class Amphibia; order Anura; family Ranidae; genus Lithobates; species Lithobates septentrionalis. The sequence goes on from JBBDGP010000262.1 coordinate 3,073,585, forward strand.
ATTGCTGGTGTCAGTGGGAAGAAAATTCCCTCCTCTCATTGGGAGGAATAGTGCCCCAAGGGCCTGTTTAAGGCTAGGAAAGGGCCGCATTCGACCCTCGGGCCACAGTTTGGAGACCCCTGATTTGGACCAAGGCTTTGAGTTCATACCCTCAGCCCTGGTCACTAGTTGTGTACTATGGACTATGCTGACAGGGGTGACCTGGAGTTCAGGGGATTACCTCTGTTTGCATCTCCCTCCTCTCCCGCAGTGACAAGGCTTTACTGGGACCAGAAACCACTGATATAAATTCCATTGTAGTGTCTTCAGTTTGTTTGTGAAACCTAGTACGGCATAAGCACACGGGTAGATAGCTTTTCTGTAAGAACCTTTTGTATTTCAAAGAAAACGAATTCCGTAATCTAAGCCGTGTAAACAATGGGATCAAGCAAGAAGTGTAATTAATTGTATTCATTCAAGCTTCATCCTGTAGAGTAGTTTTTATAACATTTTGGCTGTGTTTGGATTGGCGGGATGCTCTAAACTTCCCTGCAAACTGCAGCTTCCTAGGCTGGGCATGAAAACTAAAACTTTGTGATATTTCACACTTTCCAGAACCGTTTTATCCACATAATCCCTTTGTTTGGCTGAGTAGTTTAAGGTTTTTGAAAAGGAGCAGGTACTTCTTTTGGTGCAGCATAGCGCTTTTGACCCTATAGACTTCAATGGAAGCTCTAAAAAATGCTTTAGAAAGGCATGTACATGGGTTTTTGGCAGGGTTTTCTGTTTAACAACCAGTCTTTTCCTTAGGCATAATAACACATCAAAAATATGTATAAAAACCTGCTACAAAAACGCACTGAAAAATGCATGATTCCGCAGCAGCACTAGTTTGAACCTAGGCTAAGTCTGGCCATAGATGCCTCTTCTTTTTCTTTTTCATACAGAAAGCTGATTGAAAAAACAATTGGATTCGCCAATTCACACCATTGAGGTAGATGAAGGTATCCTTCCCACTGTGCTATTTTATATTTTGACAGTGGTACTCCTTCGGTGTCAGGATACCCTGATCAGCTGCTGCAGCCAGCTGATGGAGAAAAATTTTTCAACCGTCCCACAGTTCGACAGAAGTTGATTACCACATTACACATGCATTGTTGTTTGGTGTTTAACGTATAGCTAAAGGCAAAACTTCTTTTTTTTTTTTCTTTTTTTTTTTAAGTTTTTGAGTGGAGATGGACTAGAACCCCTGTCAGGATTTATAGCTGTCTGTGCCCCCTTTGGGGAGATTCATCCGCTCTATTTGTCTTGTGTACCATTGATGAAAGTGAATATAATGAAATTTCCCAAATTTTGGCTTGTCCCCAGAAAAGTAATAGAGGGGAAACCTTCCAATGGGGACACTAGTTCTGGTGATCTCCAAGGATTTCCCTTATTTGCCAGGATTTCCTCTCGCTTCCTGTTTGGCTATGGGACAGGAGGTGATAGGAAATCTCCCCTATGGGACACAGATGGCGGAAAAAGATCTGACAGGAGTTATAACCTTTCCTTGATTCAAAATTAAAAAAAAAGTTTTGCTTGTAGTTCTACTTTAAGTAATTTTGTCCTTTCCTCACTCGGTAGCAAGAGGATTCTCTGTCAGGGGTCTCCAAACTTTCAAAACAAAGTGTCAGTTTACTGCCCTTCAAACCATAGGGGAGCCAGGCTGTGACCAGTGGGGGTAGAAAATCCCCTAGCATCAGTGGGAGTAAACCATGCCATAGGCTTGGTGGTCAGTGGGAGTAAAAAAATGACCTCATTGGTGTCAGTGGGAGACATGGTGCCCTATAATCTGCGTCAGTGGGAGAATTAGTTCCCAATCTCTGATGTCAGTGGAAGGAATAGTTTTGGATAAAAGCTTTCTACGATCTGTAGGATGTCATTTGGATGGAGTCACTGTTTCCTAAGCTACTAGTTAGGGGATGTCAAACTCCTTTTCATCGTGTACCGCATCAGCAGTATGGTTGCCCTGAAAGGGCTGGTTGTATCTGGGTTACGCTATGTGCAGAGTTCAGGAGTGCATTGGGTGCAGGGTTCAGGGGTCCACTATGTACAAAATGCAGGGTTTATGGGTGAATTACGTACACTATGCAAGTGTAGCACCCTCTACCTTAGGTAGGTAGGTGCTAGGTGTAGCTTTTGTGTAAGCTGCCAGCGCAGGTAAATTTAGACAAGCCTATGCTGGAAGCTAGGCCTGTTTGTTTTGATCTGGGGAAAGGGGAGTGGTTTAGTATAGCAATAGGTGACTGACATGTGCTTCAGCTCTTGGGCGCCTCCTCTGTTTCCAGGGAGAAGGTTTTGGAAAGGAGGCAGGGCAGAGAGCTGGAGTGACATGGGGTACATGTGGGAGCTCTGACCAATCCCCAACTAGGATTGGCAGGGGGCAGGCCTCCTATATATGCCCATGGTCTGGATGATGGAGTGTTAGACTGTCATGTCTAAGGGAACCCACTTTCTTGGGGGGGGGTGTTCCTTTAGGCAGGGAGCTGGGAGGGAGCCTCTCTTTACACGGTAAGAGAGGTGTCCTGCAACAGGAGCTGGAAGAGACAGTTGGGAGCATGTCCGGAGGAAGTCATTCAGGAGGGATACAGGCTGGGGGTTGGTGAGTGGAAAGCTCTGGAAGAGACATGCCAGGAGTTGGATTTAGAGCTAGAGGGAGAGACTTGTGGGTGATGTGTCAAGGCGCTGCAGCCAGGAGGGTAGGGCAGGATTTGCAGTTGGACTTGCTGGGATCAGTAGTCCATCAAGTGCATTTATTCTCAATCAAATCTGTTGCTACCACAAAGGGGTAATGCAGACCCTTGCATGCAAAGGGCTATCAAGAAAAGACACTAGGACTTATTCAGAGTGAGGCCTAGTCATATGCTAATAGTGTGACAGGAGGCTAAATTTGGACAGTGAAGCAAGTGCTCCAAAGTAGTGTGCTGGAGGAGAGGTAAAGTTAGTGCTCCAAAGTAGTGTGCTGCGGAAAAGACTGTTAAGTTTAGAGTCAACCATCTTTATATTCTATAAAAAAACTATTCATCCCATGTCCCTTTTCTCCAACCAAGTTAATCCCCTAATAAAAACAAGCAAGATACTGTTCATTGACTGAGGAAATGTGCATAATGTATGGTGCCCCTGGAAGGCGTCAGTTGTGACGAAACGGCGTAGGGAGGAGCGGCATGCTGACGTCACCACATACCGCGCTAGTCCCGGAAGCAACGGGCAGCATACTTGAGCCGGCCGGCTTATTTTTTTTAATACCAAATTGTTCTTCAGTCTAACTGTAAGTGCATTACTTTTTTATTAAATTTTTTAAACGTATCACGCTATGGAAGCTTTTTTATATCCTTTTATGGGGGATGAGAGCCTATCTGCCTTAAAGAAGATACCTTGTGGGGAGAGCCCAAGGAGCCATCCAGGTTGAAAGACCCGAGGCTGGGGTAGAAAGCCACAGGCATGCACAATCTCCTTTTAAAAAGAGATCTTAGGAGCTGGTAAGCGGCAGTATTTTCAAAGGTGGAGGCACCCTTCTGTCATCACATTCTTCTTGGTGTTGCGGTTGCACGATTTATATCGTCTGGACGATTGCTAAGTCATCACTTGGAAGATTGTTCTGCTAGTGAACCTTTTTTCCTATAACCCATTGGAGTGGACTTGATTTTGTTTACATCATTCATTTTACTCATGTTTCTTATTGTATTATTTCTTGCACCTGTCACTGGTGGCTACGTTTCAGTGTGTGTATATGTTAACAATTTCCTTTATTTAGATGTGATAGAATTTTTTGCATTTATATCTATTTTCTTTCCGATATTTATTTAGCGCAGCTTTCTTTTTGTATGCCTAATGTATGTCTGACCAGCAGGGTGAAATGTGTGGATGCTGTAACACGTAGCAACCCCATGGGGGCACCGCTACACGGAGTTCAGGGGTGGGCTGTGTACAGAGGGCAGGACTTGGAGCACTAGGTACAGAGTGCAGGGTTCAGGGGTGTGCTTCAAAGTTGTCCCTTGTAAACACAGAAGGCTTCTGTGTTTACAAGTGACAGTGGGTGAGAGGTGGAGAAATGGAGTTCAACCACATTGGCTGCAAAACTGGGTATGAGGGCCACATGACAAGGCCTGGTGGACTTGATTCGACACGCAGGCCTTGTGTTTGACCGATGTGTACTACATTGTCAATTAAGCTATTTTACTACAACTGAATCCGTTTTAGAGATCACACTTTCAGTGTTTAAATTACTAAAGCTGAACATTGATCCTTAGATTGACTTTTATAAAGCAAGAACATCTATAGATGGATCAAAATTCATCCGGTCCTTGCTGAACAGGCCAAATTTTGATCCATCTATGGGCAGCTTTAGGCCCCTTTCACACGGGGCTGTCCGTTTTCACTACTCCGCTTGCTCAGCGGGGATCACTCTGTTGATCCCTGCTGAGCAGGTGGATGACAAGTCCGTCTCTGCACTCTGTGCAGGGACGGACCTGTCAGAGGGTCCGCTCTCCCCTATGGGGGATCGGATGATTACGGAATGCCTGTCAGTTTTCATCCGATCCGCCAGGCGGATAGAAAATAGGACATCCATCCGTCTGGATTTTGCGGATCGGATGTCAGCGGACATGTCACCCCTAACATCCGACGCTCCATAGAGCTGTAGAGCGTTCAGATCCGCCTGAAAAAAACTGACAGGCGGATCTGAACGGTCCGCATGTGTGAAAGGGGCCTTATGCTCTGTACACACGATCGGACATTGATCGGACATTCCGACAACAAAATCCATCGTTTTTTCCGACGGTTGTTGGCTCAAACTTGTCTTGCATACACACGGTCGCACAAAGTTGTCGGAAAATCCCATCGTTCCGAACGCGGTGACGTAAAACACGTACGTCGAGACTATAAACGGGGCACTAGCCATTAGCTTTCGTCTCCTAATTTATTCTGAGCATGCGTGGCACTTTGTCCGTCGGATTTGTCTACACACGATCGGAATTTAAAGGATCGGATTTTGTTGTCGGAAAATTTTATAGCATGCTCTCAAACTTTGTGTGTCGGAAATTCCGATGGAGCCCACACACTATCGGAATTTCCGACAACAAGCTCCGATCGCACATATTCCGTCAGAAAGTCCGACCGTGTGTACAGGGCATAAGAGTTGACCACCACACACATAAAAGTAAATGACTATATGTAAGGCGGATGCATTCCCTCCCCAAGTGAATAAGGAAAGGGAAGGACACTGCTCAGTCAAAGGTCACATAGTTAAGTACTGATGTATATTGTGCAGTATTTACATTTTTATTGATTAGATAAGTAAACTGCAGTATCACAACAGTGGACTCTAGAATGTCTGTAGACAGCTCTTGAGATCAGGATGACTAGCAAAGCAGAATCCCTGAACAGCCAATCATATCAGATCAGGGACAAGTATGACTGTGTTCACTGGTAGGTTACAAAGTCCTCAAACCTCAGTGTACTTCAAAAGGATTTGATAGTGCATGTGATGATCACGTTTGCAAATGAATATGTCTAGAGATGTAATTCCAGTCCACCAAATCTTGAAATATTTTTTTACATAGCCATGTTCCTTCTCTAGCGTTGGTCTCAGTATATTTGAAGGGATCTGGCGGCTTGGGCCAATGGGCATTAAAGCTTTCTCTGATTCTTATATTAAACTAACAAGCACTTTAATCCTTGGATACATTTACGCCATAACTCTGCTCTAATTATACTTCACATTGGCTCCCATTTACACTGACCTTTGTCTATATCCAGTACATTAGTCTGACCTCCCCCCTTCTATTTCCAGTTACAGTGGTATGTGCCAAAACCTAACCATATAAGTAAGGGCAGCGCTATCAAACATGATATCAATAAATTACTTCCTCCTGTGTATAAAAAAAAAATCTGATGATGATTTTGGACATAAAAATATGTTCTCTAATGTCTATACATCAATGTATTCCTTCTATTTCACAAATATTAAAGTGTAAAAAACAAAAACAAAAATTCCAACTTGCTGTGATATCCAGATCATACTAGCTTCCATATAGTTCACTGCAGATCACTCCATCCATCACCCTGTGGTCGCTCTCGCCTTAATACATTGACATGCATGTTAGAGACTCTTGGCAAAATGAGCTTTTCCCCTCTAAAGGGTTTAAATTATACCATCCACCTTTCCGCCTCTGAATTTTCTTTCCAAATACCGTACTTAATACAATGACCTGTATATTGAGGGCAAAACGATTTTTTTATTTTTCTTTAGGGGTTAAATTGTACTATCCACCTTTCCTTCTCTATTTTCTTTTTCGGGTACTGCCACTCAAAGCAAAACGCACTAAACAAATTTTATCCTATGTAGCACATACATGTGTGTGTGTGTTTTTTTTTTTTTGTCTTATGTCTTTGAGTGATAGTACCTGGAAAGGAAAGTACAGGAGAAAGGTGGATATTAGTATTTCACCGCTAAAGCTGGCCATAGACGGAGCGATTCTCTTTCCTTCAATCACGGGTTGCAGGAAGAAAAAAATGGTTGATTCCCCCATCAACGCAGACCATAGGTGTGCGCAGCCTATTGCATTAGGGAGTGCACCCCAAATTTTTGAAAACATGGACGGTGTTAGTAGAGCAGTGGACTTGTCAGTAGGGCAGTGGATGGTGTCAGTAGTTTATTTTTATTTTTATTATTTTTACTTTTTTATTAATTAAAAAAAAAAAAATAATTTAGGAGCTCCACTGGGGGGCTTTGGTGAAATATCAGCAGGGAGCCACACAGGGTGATTAGGGTGTGCCCAGGCACACCCCCTGCGCACGCCTATGACGCAGACAGTGCTGACAGACGAGTCCCTCCTGTGGAGCCATTGTGTTCTCCCAGGTGGGGGATAAAGCCGTCCTTGCTGGGAGAACACATTGATTACTGCTAGCTGCTAGCAATAATTGTATGTAAAATCTGGCAGGCTGGTTGTACCCACGTTGATTAGTCAATCAACGTGGGTACATTCAGCCTGCTCATGCAAGGTTTCAATCTTGGCTTGTCCCTGCTGAACTGGCCAAGATTCCAGAGTTGAGAAAAAGGGTTGTTTTGTCCTCTATAATAATACAGGTCATTGTATTAAGGTGAGAACATTACCTGGATGGAGAGTGACCACAGGGTGACAGATGGAGTAAGCGGCGCTTTATTATATGGAAGCTTGTATGATCTGAATATCGCAGCACGGAAGGACTTTTCGGCACAATTTTATTTATACTGGTGAAATGGAAGAAGGAACACATTAGTGTATAGACATTTGAGAACAAATGTTTAATGCCCAATGCCATTACTAGAAGAATGCTTCTTTTATATGCAGGATAATTGTATTTATTGATATTTTCATGTTTGCAGCACTACCAAACAGTTGACTTTATTTACATGTGTGGAAAGGACATACAAGTGTGGGAAAGCTACTTAGACAAAATAAGAATTAGCTGAGCAACTCAGGAGTTTTGCACAATTTATTTTGTTTACGTGCCAAAACTGTCCATCCTGGGAAGAGCACAGATTTCCGTGATGAGCCTTGCAGACACTCGTTGGTCACACTGTTAGAGACTCTTGCCATTGAATATTTACAGCTCAGTCCCGTAGATTGGTAAGTTGTGGCTACCAGCTTCTGCAGCACTATCTTACCATGGCTGTGCTGGACTTTTTGTCTAATGGACCTACCACATGATCACTACATATTGGCCACAGGTTGTACAGTACTTCATGGATTTGCTAAAAAGATGCGTTTTGTAATATCTCCTTAAACCCACCTACTTGGACTAGTGCTTCATCTAGGCCCAACAATATTAGAAAAGAACGCTCATTTGGTTACTCTACTTCCACATTAGAAAGGCTATTGCAGTGTTGTGGAAAAAACACCCCTACGTTCTCTTTCTGGAAGCAGCTCAGTAGCACAAACCTTCCACCTTATTAAGTCACCAAAAGCAGTCCAGATATGGGTATATGACTTCTGTACAGCTACATGTCTGTACTGTGAATATCCTAATTTCAGGTGTCCTGTGATGCACTCATCCTCGCCCTACACAGAGATTTACCAGCTTGCAGAACAACAATCTAAGTGCCAGCCGAGTTAGGCCTCCTTCGCACGCGGTGCATCATGTGTTTACCCACACACTGGTTGCGTTTTAATCTATGTACAAGCACAGAAGTCCTTTTAGGAGCAGTGGTTGTGCCCATGCAGCTGCTGCATCCCGATTTACATCAATGGGACTCCCTGCACAGGGAAGCGCAGTAAACCTATGCATGCCTGTGCGGGTAAACGTGGCCCTCACATGGGGCATGCCTTGATGCACACCATGTGAATGAGGCCTTAAAGTGGTGTTCACTAGGGATTGTTGACTTCAGTTTATCCTTTAAACACATAGTCAGCTGTCACCACGTGTTTAAGTGTTTAAAAAGTTGAGAAGTTAAAGTGTATGTTACCCTAAATATACATTTTTCCCTGTGTGTGTTCACAAATGTGTATTTTACAAATCATAGTCTCCATCATTTGCATCCTAGTCTCATATTAAAAATGAAGAGCTTACTAAACTTAAGAAAATACTCATATGGCAGAATGCAACTTCCGAAGTGATGTAATGTGTTGTGTTGTATTGTTTTCTTTAGTTTCTGATCATGTTTGACCTTGCTGTTAAGATTTTTTTTTTTTCTGGATAAATACTGAAAAATTTTCGTGTTTTGTTCCTTTGGATAATTTTTGATGAACTGTAGATCGGCTCTCGAAAGCTGTGTACTAATGATCAGATTATCGTACGATCGTTTCGAAAGTGGTATTTTTTTTTGTCCGATTTTTTTTTTTTTTTTTTTTTCTGGTCGTGTGGACTGGGCTTCAGACTGAACAGACTATGAAATACAGGCACACTGTGGGGTGATTTGCTAAACCTAGAGTGCAAAATCTGATGCAGCTGTGCATGGTAGCCAATCGGCTTCTAACTTCAGCTTGTTCAATTAAAGTGGAGTTCCACCCACTTTTACAACTCTTCAGCATCCCTCACTAAACTGTGCACTGTAAACAAATTGGATATTTTTAATTTTTTTTTCTCAGCACCTACTGTATATCTGCTGTATTCATTTTTCACTTCCTCCTCCCTGGCTGTGGCCCATCGCATCATTTCCTTCTGGGAAGGGGCGGCAAGTTCCTCTGACAATGCTGTTGCTATGGAAACCTGACCTGAAACCTATTACACTGCTTGTGCTGCACTGAGCATGTGCGAGATCTGCAAGGATGAGATCCAGGAAGAAATACAGTCTGGCTTCAGATGCCCACACTTAAGATGGCCACAGCCTGCTGTAAGTTTATAAAATAACAAACTACTGCTATAAACGAACAAAACAGACCTTAGTTTACAGACTAACTTTACTAGAATACATTAAGCTTGTGTATTATAGGGGTATTTTTATTTAAAAAGTATAATTTCGGCCAGAACACCACTTTAAGCTTTGACAAACAAAAATTGAAGCTGACTGGTTTCTATGCAAAACTGCACCCGATTTTGCAATCTCCAGTTTTAGTAAATCCACCCCTGTGTGTGTGTGCAGTGTCCTGTAACCCTACCCCTCACTATCAGGAAGAAGAGATGCATGGTTACATGATATAACTTTTGAACCTTATACATTTTTTTTTTTTTTTTTTTTACATAAAGATAATTTCTGAAACTAAGCAAAAGCAGTTGTGGTGCCTGTATAGTTATAAATGTATTAGAAAGTAAATGAACCCTCACTAAACGAGCCCTCACTAACTGCCGTAGCTGCAGCCACTGTGGAGCAATTTATCATCAGTTTACAGTAGAAGCACTGAAGTTGTTCTTTCCAGCAGCTCCGTTCCATTTTCCTAGCAGCCTTCTAATTTCTAATGTGTAAATGGTGATTCCGCATGGTGAAGCAGGGTGAGTTGAGCTGTTGAGAGGTCTAGCTTGAGCATCCCCAGGGCTTATGCATTGAAATTGGAGGATGAATTGCTCTTCAGTGCCTGCAGCTACACAGGTAAGTAACGACCTGTTTTAAAATTCATTCACTCCTTGTTATGATTTATGTAAATATATAAATGTTCATAGCCTGGCTATAGTTACACTGTGATAATAGTGCATGCGCTACCATTTATTCCTGTAGAGAAACTGCAGGAACAAAGCAATTTTTGGAGTTAAAGTATCAACAAATGTTTTTTTACAGAAATAAAACATCCTTTGGTAGATAATACCTCTCTCCGTTTTATATGTATTTCATCAATATATCTAACTGTTTTCCTGGAGTTCAGCTTTAAAACTCTGCCATTGATATTGGGCTTGTTTGAATTTGGTTGTTGTCCTGTGGCCCAGTTTAGCATGTTACAGGGCATTGTACCAAAGCACTGTTGACATTAAAGGCTCACAGCCAAATACACTGCATAGCACTTTCAGCAATGCTGCTATCCTATAACATTCTTGAGCTACGTCCTTCAATTTTCATGCATGAAGGACATCTCTGCTATACTACTCTAAAGCTGAAATCCAGAGATCTGAAAAAGCAAGATATTACAAATATTTCCCTAATTTTTAGCATTAGTTTGTTTTGTTTTTTTTGTTTTTTTTAAGGGTTGTATTGCTAAACATTTCTATGTAACAGTCCACCAATGTCTCTGCACACTCCTAAACCTGTATGGCAGTTCAATCCTATATGAAGCTGCATGCACAGGTCTGAGGGCCTCACATTTGGTGCAGAAGGGAGCACACTAACAAAGCAATACTGTCCAGAGTGACTGAAGATATGCGTATGCTCGGCATAAAAAAATTGAAATTTCTTCTCCCTCCCTGATGGCCAAATTGATAGCAATTGGACTGTATGCTTGCATTTGTGCAGTTCATCACACCTATCGCAAGCTGTTTTGTTAGGCAAATTACAAGGGCTGTAACGAAAGTAATGCAATAGTGGGTCTAACTTTATTATAAATGAAAACAAAGTAGGCGCTATACACTCTAAATCACATATTTACATACAATTATTGCATGAAAAAAAATAACATGATTGAAAGTGCTTACATTTTTGTGCTCCACATAATAAGTGCACTGAAATGTATAAATTTGTGCTTCTCTTGAACAATTTATCAAACACTTTTTTCTCCACCCCTGGGCCAAACTATGAGCCACTGTACAAAAACATGGCAACCACCCCAACTTATGACTAGCCTTTGCAGAAAGGTGCACATGGAAGGACAGTGCACATCGCAAACCAACAAAATATTTCCCAGAACACTTGCCAGCCTGCAAAATACCCTACTTGGCCCTGTCTAACAGTTTGTGTTAAAAACAGAGGGATCTGTTTGCACACATTTGCAAATACATGCATAAGCCACAGTGCCCACATCAAGGGACCTTGTTTTGCAGACTGTTTGGTAAGTGTGCTGGGAAATCTTTTGTCTGCAAACTATGATCCACCAGTGAATCCAACCACAAGTGCTCACTTACCAGACAGCGATGATCCCTGAATAAATAAGCAGGTCAGTATGCTCTTTCTTTCATTGGAAGGGACGGATCACTTCATTCCACTCCACTGACAAGATGCTGAATTACCAGGGATTAAAATTTTCACCTTTTGTTCCACATCAACCAGGAACTTACAAAACCAATAGATTCTCATAGTGCAGTATATTATTAAATATTATGATCACCTTAAAACATTATGAATGCCACTCACATTTGTGCCTTTAACTGGCACCAGAACAATCAGCCCACAATGTGCGTGTAGGAAGCGACGCTGCTCCGCTCTCACCTGGAACCAACCTGTGCCCGAAAAGCTGGAACTTGTGTAACTGAAATTGACATGGCTTGAACCGGAAGTGACGTACCTGTTTCATCTTTGACATCCTCAGGAAGCTTCCTGAGCTGAGACGCAATAATTGTATGTAAATTCTAGATTGTAAGCTCTATTGAGCAGGGCCCTCTGATTCCTCCTGTATTAAATTATATTGTAACTGTACGGTCTGCCCTCATGTTGTAAAGCGGTGCGCAAACTTTTGGCGCTATATAAAGCCTGTATAATAATGGAAATGTAACTATATAGAGTGCCTACTTTGCTTTAAATTATAGTTTGTGCTAGTGTGTGGGGACACATTTTAAAGGGGCAGCTGACACTGTACTATTTGTTGGGGAAAAATTTAAGTTTACGGAAGGACAACTTTTTTTTTTTTTTTTTTTTTCATTGACTTACATAAGTTGTTTAGATTTCACATGTTAGAGTAACTATTTCTCTATACAAAGATACAACTTGAGCATAGCCTCCATCACTAGCGATGCATTTGTGTCATTGACCCCAACTCTTGAATCCTCTTAGAAAAAAATTCAGGTGTGCATTGTACCCATTTCTTCACAGCCACTTTTACCTCGTCTGTGTCATCAAATTGTTCACAAAAACTATCCTTCACTAGATTGAGCAAGTGGAAGTCAGATTGGGCAAAATCTGGGCTGTATGGTGGATGGGGGACCACTGACTAGCCAAATTTGCCGATCGCTTGATTTTTTGCCAGAGATGTGTGTGGTCGCACAGCGTCATGGTGAATGTGGATCGCTTTCAGATTCTTGTGCTGTCTCTTCCTTCTAAAGGCTTTTCTAAGCTTCTTAAGTGTCTTGGTGTACCACTTGCTAGTTACGGTCACATTCCACATAATCAAGGAGAATGACACCCTTGTCATCCCCAAAAATGGTCACCATTAGAACAGAAAGTTCTAATTGCTGGCTCCTGTACTACTTAGGCCTTGGAAGAGGTGTGATGCCATTCAATGGAGTGATTTTGTTTCACCTAATTATCCCTGCTTTCTAATTGGTTTTATACTGTACAGCTGTTTTGCTTTCTGACCAAAAAACACATGCTGGAGCCAAATGTCTACATCAGGGGTCCCCAAACTTTCTAAACAAAAGACCACTTCAGTGTCCTCCAGACTTTGGTTGGCAGACTGTGGCCATTGAGAGTAAAAAGTGCTCCGGAGGCAGTGGTTATTGGCAGGAAAAAAAATTCCCAGGGCTGGTGATCGGTGATCAGTGTGAGTAAAAAGGCCCTAATGCTTGTGGTTAGCAGGAGGGGAATAATACCACATTGGTGGGAAGAATAGTGCCCAAGCAAAGGTGTTAATAGAAAGCAAAGTACCCTATTGGTGTCAGTGGGAGAAATAATGCCCCATCATTTGCTGTCAGCGAGAGGAATAGATCCCCATCGTTGGCATCTGTGGGAGAACTAGTGCTCCATTGTTGGCACCAGTGGGAGGAATAATGCCTAATCATTGATAACAGTGAGAAAAATAGTACCCAGTGTGCCATCATAGGTGTCAGTGGGAGGAATTGGGCCCCATCGTAGGTGTCGGTGGGAGGAATTGGGCCTCATTGTAGGGGTCACTGGGAGGAATAATCCCCCATCATTTGCCGGTGGGGTGTAATGGGGTGCCAGTGAAGGTGTCGGTTAGAGGAATTGTGTCCCAAGACCTGTTTAAAGGCAAGCAAAGTGCTGCAGTTTGACCACTGGACTACATCGACAGTCTCTTTAAAACGTACCTCAACCCAAAAAACAAAATAGTGCTCTTCTCATCGATGGGTGAAATAAGCTTATTCCCTACACTGTACCTAAGGAGGAAGCCAGGGTTGTTGCCCAGGCTGCTCCTTCTGAGTTTAGGCTACAATCCACGTCTTCCTTTTTATCTTCATTACATAGGGGCAGAGGAATTAGTAAATACAGAACATAAGTAAGATAACATTGTACTTTCAGGAATTTACAAAGACATTGAATTTCTGGTAAAATCAGCAGCTATTTTCTGTACTTGCTGAAAATGTTCTTAAATCTATTGTAGCTACTACAACTGGTAAGCAACAATATTAGATTTTTATTTTGGTTTAGATATCTTTTTAGATTCCCTGCCTGTTTCTCAACATGGCACTGGTGCAGTTTCAAAGTATTCACACAGACAGTAGGATATAGGGGCTGTCATTTCTGATTGTTCTGGAAATGCCTGTTTACTGAATGGTATACTGACCTATTACTATTAAACTACGAACTTGAAAAAGTAAATAAATCAGTTAAGCTGGAAAAGTGTCAGAAGTCCTTTATCTATATTATGACTCAGCTAATATCCTGACGTCAAAATAATGTAAGTTCCAGGTTCCTGAACTAGATCATGTCATGCTTGACTCGTTGCCTTTCTTTGCACAAATACATTCAGGTTGGGAATCTACTTGGTCCATCTAGAAAGCAGAACTTCAGGGAAAACCCTAAATACACTATTGCAAAACACGTTTTACGATTTTTAATAGCAAAAGATTTTATATTAAGCCAGTTATCAATACACTCCTGTGAGGCCAGCCAGGTGACATCCCATTTTTTTCTTGAATCCGCTTTACAGTTTGCTATGTCATTTTTCTACCCTGATGACTGAACAATCAGTATGCATCTAATAATCTTTTCAATGAATAGGATCCAGGAAGCAATTAAAGCTGAACAAGTAGCAGTAATCTTCCTGTATGAACATTGTGGCAGAAGAATGTAAATCACGAGTGGCTTAAAAGAATCCTAAATCTTTTGGCAGCGAAACAGTTTATGTATTGGAACTGTATGTTTTAGCTTTGTGCCAGGAGTTTAAAATATTCTTACCAGTGTAATGGTACACGGCTAAGCCAGTGAAGAAGCAATTATAGAACAGAAGTCTCAAGAGACGCAGCCGTGCTCTTGAGCGAGCATGGTGTAAATCTAAATCTAAATCCCTGCAAGACTTTACCATCTACAAATCTGCCCTTCTCAAATACAACTCCTGCCTCCACGCTGCTAAACAAATCTACTACAACACTCATCAAAAGCCTCTCATCCAAACCTTGTCAACTCTTTTCTACCCTTAATTCCTTACTTCACCCCCCACTGCCCCCACCCACCAACTTGCTTACCGCTCAACAGATTGCCAACCAATTCAAAAGCAAAATCAACACAATTCACAAGGAGATATCCAGCATTCAACTTCCTCCCCTACCCAATACATCAGGTCCAACACCACACTCTCCTCCTCCTTCTGCCCAGTTACCACCGATGAAGTTGATAAACTCCTCTCCATTGCCCACCTCACCACCTGTCCCCTCACAATTACTGTGACCAGCTTCCCACTCTATCCTCAACACCCTAACCCACATCGTCAACCTCTCCTCCGACACTTTTCCTTTCCCTGCTCAAACATGCACTGGTTACCCCCAATACATAAAAAACCCTCACTAGACCCCACCTGTTTGCATAAATTAAGACCCATCTCCCTGCTCCCATTTGCCTCAAAGCTCATCGAATGCCTTGTCCATGACCGAATGAGTCGCTACCTCATGGACAACAACCTTCTCGACCCCCTACATTCCAGCTTCCGTCCACAACTTTCCACTGAAACTGCCCTACTAAAACTCACCAATGACCTACTAACTGCTAAAACAAATGGCCATTACTCCATTCTTATACTCTTATACCTCTCTGCTGCCTTCGACACAGTTGACCACCTGCTCCTCCTCAGCAAACTACAATCCCTTGGCCACCGTGATTCTGCTTTATCCTGGTTCTCCTCCTACCTATCTCAGCGCACTTTCACTGTCACTTACAACTCCATCTCCTCCGCCCCTTCTTCCTCTTCCTAGTTGGATACCCCAAGGCTCTGTCCTTGGGCCCCTCCTATTCTCGCTCTATACCTCTTCCCTGGGCCAGTTGATAACCTCCCATGGCTTCCAATACCACCTCTACGCCGATGACACCCAGATCTATCTTACCACTCACTCCCTCAACTCACCCCCTCGATCTCCTCATGGATCTCAAACTTACTGAATGACATATCGGTATGGATGTCATACCACTTTCTCAAACTCAATCTTTCTAAAACTGAGCTTGTTATATTTCCTCCTTTCCGGTCCCCCCCCCCCCCATGACTTTACCATTAAGATCAACAGCACAACCATTGGTCCCTCCACACATGCCAGGGTGCTGGGTGTAATCCTTGACTCTGACCTTTCCTTCAGCCCCCACATCCAGTCATTGGCTAAATCCTGCCGCCTTAACCTCCGCAATATCTGCAGAATTCGACCCTTCCTGACTGACACCACAAAGCAACTTATTCACTCCTTGATTATTTCCCGCTTTGACTACTGCAACTCTCTCCTTAATGGCCTACCCTTATGCAGGCTATCCCCCCTTCAGTCTATTATGAATGCTGCTAGACTAATACACCTTATTAACCGATCTGTGACTGCTGCCCCTCTCTGCCAATCCCTTCACTGGATTCCCCTACCCCACCGTATAAAATGCAAAATGCTAACCACAACATACAAGGCCATCCACAACATCGCCCCCAGCTACATCACCAACCTCATCTGTCCCCGAGCCACCCCCATCAAATCATTCCCCACATCTATTACCTTTTTGTACCCCCACCCCCTCCCACCCTTTTGTAAGCTCTACGAGCAGTCTGTATTGAACTGTACTGTAATTGTGCTGTCCCCCCTCTACATTGTAAAGTGCTACATAAATGGTTGACGCTATGTAAATCGCGTATAATAATACTATAGAACGTCCTCTTTAAAAAACAAAAAAAATGCGGTTATCTTATTTGTACGTCACTTGTGTGGTCCCCACTCCTTCAAAGAGCAATGTGGTGTTTTTTTTTTTTTTTTTTTGTTTGTTTTTCATGAACAAAAACCGCCTTTGCTAAAGCTGAATTCCAGATATGGCATTGTTAACAGCCTGGACCAATGTGAGCATGTATGTGCCATGTATGGGATCCCCAAGGGAGCTGGAAACTGCCTGCAATGCTGCTTAGCGAACACAGAGGGGGTCGCTCGCTCTGGTCACCATTCATAGAACACTTTGCATTTCTATGAATAGAAAGTGTTCTCCGATTGTAGTTATTGAATGATACCTGTCCCGAGCAAATGACCTCCTGTGTTCACAATGCAGCAGGGCAGCCGGTCGACACAGGACCTGGAAGCAAGTGGAGATCTCTGGAGTAGTGGTACCTACTAGCTGGACCAATGTAACGATGTAAGAATTCCCATATTTGGAATTCAGCTGTAACATTTTATATTTGCCTGAACAAGTGCACAATAATATGCACATTTGACCTAACTAATTATGGACCTTTGGGGAAGCAGATGGCGTAGTAATAACCATAATTAGGGGGCAGATGACAGTGACTGGGAAATGAGGAGCCACTTGTGAACCAGGGAGAGAGGGGGAAGAGCAAGAACTGGTTGTTGCTGAGTAAGGATGAGCTCCGGCGTGTTCGCAAGCTGCAACTGCCGAGCCCGCCAGGAACTCGGCACTGCACAGCGCTAATCACAAGCAGTGAGACATTTCCCGATGTGCGGCTGCAGAGATCAGGAAATGTCTCACTGCCTGTGATTAGCGCAGCGCATTGCCGACTTCCTGGCGGGCTCGGCACGTGCAGCTTGCGAACACGCCGGAGCTTATCCTTACTGCTGAGGGATGGAAGGGATAGAGGGGTGGCTGGTGATTTTGTTCTTCTAGAGCAGGGATCTCGAAACTTTCAAAACAAAGGGCTAGTTTACAGCCCTTCAAACTTTACGGGGGGCCCTTGAAACTTCTAGTTGAAGTAGAAAATGCCCTGACATCGGTGGATCTAAACAATGCCATAGGTTTGGTGGTCAGTGGGAGTAAAGAAAAATTACAGCATTGGTATCAGTGTGAGGAGTAGTGCCCTATAACTGGTGTCAGTGGGAGAATTGGTTCCCCATCAGTGTCAGTGGAAGGGATAGTTTCCCATCATTGGTGTCAGTGGAGGGGATAGTGCCCCATCATTGGTGTCAGTGGGAGCGATAGTGCCCCATCATTTGTGTCGGTGGGAGGAATAGCATCCCATCATTGGTGTCAGTGGGAGGATGCTTCCCTTCAGTGGTGGCAGTGGAAGGAAGTTTCCCTTCAGCGGTGGCAGTGGAAGGGTTAGTGCCCCAATCTTTTGTGTCAGTGGACTAGTGCCCCATTATTGGTGTCGGTGGAAGGCATAGTGCCTCATATCGGTGAAGAAATAATGATCCAAGGGCCAGATAAAGGCATGCAAAGGGCCACATTGGGCCCTCAGACTGCAGTTTGAAGACCCCTGCTCTAGGGCAGGGGTCTCCAAACTTTTTAAACAAAGGGCAAATTTATTGTCCTTCAGACTGTAAGGGGGTCAGATAGTAGCCAGCGGGAGTGGAACTTTTCCCAGCATCAGTGGGAGTAAACATCATTACGTTTTGATATAGGGTGGAGGAATAGTGCCCCAGCGTTGGTATCACTGGGAGGAATAGTGCCCCATCGTTGGTATCACTGGGAGGAATAGTGCCCTCCTTGTTGTTCCTAATATGCAATATTTTTTTATTTGTTAAACAATCAGAATGAAGTAAAGATGTAAATGTCAGCTGGATGACATTTAGTATGCTGAAGTACTCTGTATACTTAACAATTGCATGTTTTTTTCCCCCCATAAAATACTGTTTTCTCCTTATTTGCATTTCAGTGCTCTATATCTCCTCAAGCCTTTTCAGACACTTTCTGTCTACATGCATTTGTTTAATCACTGGCTGCACATTCAATGCCATTGACTTGCAGGCTGACAGCTTTGGACCATGCCATATGTGACAGCACATCTGCTAATGGTCTACATCAAGGGTGCATGTGAAAGGGTGACAACACAGGAGCATATTTGGGAGACAGTTGTCACTTCATAACAGGAAGTGCTTGAATAAGGACCTTCATTTTCATGTCAGGATCGCCAAGTATTATTTTTTTTATGCAATTTGCAGATTTAAAAAGAGTGAAGAGACTTTTGGACTTGTATTAGAATGTTACAGCTTATGAGTTTTTAGTGATTGGGTTTAAACCTACTTTGAAAAAAATCCACACAAATCTTGGAATCAAGAAAAACATTTATCACTTTTCTTACTCATGTTCAAGAATGTTCGAATAAATGAACTGCACTATATGGGACACTTTTACTGTGCAGAGAGCTAGTCTGTCTACAGAAACCACTTGACAGTGTTGTGTGTCTAAGTGCATGCTTTTCAGACAAAAAATGAATGTAATATTTTTTTATGTGTTCCTCAGGCATCATACAGAGAGATGAGTCTCCCATGGAAGAAGAAATTGTAGGTTTGAGGCAAAGTCGAAGCCAGTGCTTACAGAGTGGGGATTTTGAATTGTCTGATGCCTTTTACTTCTCCAAGAAAGGGGTTGAAGCTATTGTGGACGATGAGGTCACTCAGAGATTTTCCTCTGAAGAGCTGATATCTTGGAATCTACTAACGAGAACAAACTACAACTTTCAGTATATCAGCCTCCGACTCACAATTGTTTGGGTACTTGGAGTATTCATTCGATACTGCATCCTTTTACCACTACGGTAAGAGCCTGTTTAGTTAACTTGCTAGAAGTGATGGGTTGAGAGTGAAAACAGTCCTGGCATGCCAGCCTTGGTCTTTTGTATGTGACCATATGTTAAAAAATTCAATATTGGTGCTTTATGTAATTTGGACCAGTTAAAGGATCTGTACATTAAAATGTATTCTCAGTTTAAATCCGCCCATTGATTCTCTCAAATTAACTAGACCTTCCTGCATTTGCCAGTCTGGGTCTTTTTGGGTGCCATTTCTCCTCCGTTTTGAATTTTGAAATTATCCTCCTCTCTGTCCTACTTGATGGTATACTTGTGTTGAACAAATCAAGCAACCAAAATGTAACTTAAGATGCTTGCTTAGAAGATGCAAATTTAAGTCTAATTGTTGTAGTTATGTGGTTAACGCATACAGCGATTGTAAAGCAGAAATGTGTAAAAATGTAGCAGTACAGCTATTGCAGCACCCTACGTAATTTAGTACACCCATATTGAAATGATTTAACGATAGAATCTCATCTTTGGTAATCCTACTCTGAGGTGGAAGGTAGCATTGCGACTCGGGCAACTAGTGCGGTGACTAAATGTATTTTATTAAATTGTTTGCCTTCCTAACCATGGTAAGAATCCTTCACTAGCTAACCTTAAAGTGTTAATAAGCCTAGAGGCACGTTGCTTGTATCAGTAGATTAGTTTTTTTTTTTTTTTTTTTTTTTTTTATAAGGCTAACCTCAGAAGAATTTTTTTCTTTTTCTCATGTAATGGTGGTACGGTTTCCTGTCCCCCACTTTACCTTTAATTTTGGAACCTCAGGTAGAGGAATTGCAGATGATGATTATAGGGGAATTTTGCTAAAGAATCTGGGTTGAGGGCAGCTAAAGGTTTGTTCGGGAACTTGGTGTGGGCCATGCAGGTGGCCTGTTGAGATGCTACAGGTAGCCACAATGATCATCTGTTTGTCAGACAGTGTGTCTTATTGCTGTTGTGATGGTACTGGGAATTTAGCAGCTATGTAGTCCACTACCAGTTTTTGTTCTGCTCCCTAATTATTTGCTCAAATAACCAGTAGAGAATTGTTCTCTAAATTCTGCTAACTGTTCCAGCCTTTCTTCTGGAGGAATGTCATATTCAGTGCTGTAAGGTATCATATTTTTTTTTTTTTCCCTTAGGCATTATATTGCATTCAGATTTGTTGTTCACCTTAACCTTCAGATCATAGGGGGATGTCTCATCCAGTGCATTTTTGAGCACACAAAATGCAGAAAAATCATTGCGTGCAGCCCTTGACTTTTGGCATCAAAAGTTGCTATAAAATCCTCTTTATGGAGTCTTCCAGTTCTGTTGCAACTAAATATACCAAATTGCACTATGCGGAGTCACACTACACACTACTTCCCCCATTCACATCCCCAACCAAATGCAGTCGGCTGCATGAGAGGCATTTTCTTTATGTCCTCCCGAGTACCCCTACCCAGCGAACCCCCCCAAAAAAGATGTCGTGTCTGCAGCAAGCGCGGATATAGGCGTGACACCCGCTATTATTGTCCCTCCTGTCCTGACAAGCCTGGTCTTTGCATTGGTGAATGTTTTGAACGCTACTATGCACTAGTTGAGTATTAGCGTAGGGTACAGCATTCCACAGACTAGGCACACTTTCACAGGGTCTCCCAAGATGCCATAGGCGTGCGCACGGGGTGTGCCGGGTGTGCCTGGGCACACCCTAATCACCCCATGCTGTGTCCAGAGATTTGCCCCAAAATGCTGCATCTAAGAGAGTGTGCGGCCCGCGCTGCCTGTGAAACAGTTTCACAGGCAGTAGAGCGTGAGAATTGCCAGAGCTGATCAGTGTATGGAACTGTCAGATAATGACACTGCATGCAGGAAGTGAGACCAGCTGTCAAAATGTCAGGGTGATGTCGGGGGTGGGCGGGACAGAACGGCCTTCAAACACCAGCCAATGGGATGGGGTCTGGGCGGGCCGCTACATGTATGTGGCCCCGCCCCCTCTCTGAAGCAGCTCAAACATTGGCTTGTGTTTATAGCGCTTGGTCCCGCCCACTCCCGACTTCGTGGCTGAGTTGTAAGTCATCACAACTCAGCCGCGATGTCGGGGGTGGGCGGGATCAAGCGCCAACACCAGCCAATGATTGGGCTGCTTCAGAGAGGGGGCGGAGCCAGAGAAATGTAGTGGCCCGCCCAGACCCATCCTATTGGCTGGTGTTTGGTAACTGTTCAGTCCCGCCCACCACCAGCATCACCGCTGACTTTTAACAGCTGTGTCTCTCCCTGCATGCAGTGTCATTATCTGACAGTTTCATACACTGAACAGCTCTGGCAATTCTCACGATCTCCTGACTGTGAAACTCCCCCTCTCTCCTATCTGTGCCACCCAATGCTGCCAATCAGTGCCAACCAATGCTGCCTATCAGTGCCAACCAATGCTGCCAATCAGTGCCAACCAATGCTGCCTATCAGTGCCAACCAATGCTGCCAATCAGTGCCAACCAATGCTGCCTATCAGTGCCAACCAATGCTGCCAATCAGTGCCAACCAATGCTGCCAATCAGTGCCAACCAATGCTGCCTATCAGGGACAACCAGTACTGCCTATCAGTGCCAACCAATGTTGCCTATCAGTGCCACTGCTGCTTATCAGTGCCAACCAATGCTGCCTATCTGTGCCAGTGCTGCTTATCAGTGCCAACCAATGTTGCCTATCAATGCCAACCAGTTCTGCCTATCTGTGCCAGTGCTGTAAATCAGTGCCAACCAATTCTGCCTATCAGTGCCAACCAGTGCTGCCTATCAGTGCCAACCAGTGCTGTCAATCAGTGCCAACCAATGCTGCCTATCAGTGCTGCCAATCAGTGCCCATCAGTGCTGCCTATCAGTGCCAATCAGTGCTGACAATTAGTGCCCATCAGTGCTGCCAGTCAGTGCCCATCAGTGCTGCCAATCAGTGCCAACCAATGCTGCCTATCAGTGCCAACAAATGCTGCCAATCAGTGCCAACAAATGCTGCCAATCAGTGCCAACAAATGCTGCCAATCAGTGCCAACAAATGCTGCCAATCAGTGCCAACCAATGCTGCCAATCAGTGCCAACCAATGCTGCCTATCAGTGCCAACCAATGCTGCCTATCAGTGCCAACCAGTACTGCCTATCCGTGCCAGTGCTGCTTATCAGTGCCAACCAATTCTGCCTATCAGTGCCAACCAATTCAAACCAGTGCTGCCTATCAGTGCAAACCAGTGCTGCTTATCAGTGCCAACCAATGCTGCCTATCAGTGCCAGTGCCGCCTATCAGTGCCAACCAGTACTGCCTATCTGTGCCAGTGCTGCTTATCAGTGCCAACCAATTCTGCCTATCAGTGCCAACCAGTGCTGCCTATCAGTGCCAACCAATGCTGTAAATCAGTGCCAACCAATGCTGCCTATCAGTGCTGCATATCAGTGCCCATCTGTGCTGCCTATCAGTGCCCATAAGTGCTGCCCATCAGTGGTGCCCATCAGTGCTGCATATCAGTGCCCATCAGTGCTGCATATCAGTGCCCATCAGTGCTGCCTATCAGTGCCCATCGGTGCTGCCTATCAGTGCAGCCTATCAGTGCCCATCAGTGTAGATCAGTGCTGCCAATCAGTGCTGCGAATCAGAGCCTATCAGTGCCCATAAGTGCTACCAATAAGAGCCCATCTGTGATGCATACAAGTGCCCATCAGTGCCACCTATCAGTGCCAATCAGTGCTGCCAATCAGTGCTGCCTATCAGTGCCACCTATCAGTGCACATCAGTGCTACCAATTAGTGCCCATCAACACTGCCAATCAGTGCAGCCTATTAGTGCCCATCAGTGCTGCCTTAGCAGGGATGGTGGAAACCCCTCTACAGATAATTGCAATACAAATTACCTTCGAGTGCAACAACTTTTTAGTTGGGAGGTTCACACCATTATAGCACTTTGGATTTTTTATTTTTTAGAGTGTTACACTTAATTGTATATGTTTTAGTTACAGTTATAATGTGAATTATTGCACTTGAAGTTAATTTCCCACCACCCCTGCTAAGTCCATATCTTTATGGACCTTGCTTTGTGCACTGGGGAGCAGTCATGTTGGAAGGGGTCATCCCCAAACTGTTCCCTCAAAGTTGAGAGCATGAAATTGTCCAAAATGTCTTGGTATGCTGACGCCTTAAGAGTTCCCTTTACTGGAACTAAGGGGCCAAGCCCAACCCCTGAAAAACAACTCCACACCATAATCCCCCCTCCATCAAATGATTTGGACCAGTGCACAAAGCAAGGTCCATAAAGACATGGATGAGCGAGTTTGGGGTGGAGGAACTTGACTGACCTGCACAGAGTCCTGACCTCAACCCGATAGAACACCTTTGGGATGAATTTGAGTGGAGACTGTGAGCCAGGCCTTCTTGTCCAACATCAGCGCCTGACCTCACAAATCCCCTTCTGGAAGAATGATCAAACACTCCCATAGACACACTCCTAAACCTTGTGGACAGCCTTCCTAGAAGAGTTGAAGCTTTTATAGCTGCAAAGGGCGGAGCCAACTCAATATTGAACCCTATGGACTAAAACGGCATTAAAGTTCATGTGCGTGTAAAGGCAGGCGTCCCAATACTTTTGACAATATATATATATGTATGTGTGCTTGAGCTTTCGGGTGCACACCCTAATGCAATAGGCTGCGCACGCCTATGCAAGATGCCATCGCATTTTGAGAGACCCGAACCTGGAACCAGTTACAGTTATAAAAGTTAGTTACAAAAAAAGTGTAAAAAAAAAAAAAAATAATAAAATATATAAAATAAAAAAAAATAGTTGTCGTTTTATTGTTCTCTCTCTCTCTATTCTCTCTATTGTTCTGCTCTTTTTTACTGTATTCTATTCTGCAATGTTTTATTGTTATTATGTTTTATCATGTTTGCTTTTCAGGTATGCAATTTTTTATACTTTACCGTTTACTGTGCTTTATTGTTAACCATTTTTTTGTCTTCAGGTACGCCATTCACGACTTTGAGTGGTTATACCAGAATGATGCCTGCAGGTTTAGGTATCATCTTGGTATCAATCTTTTCAGCCAGCGGTCGGCTTTCATGTAAAAGCAATCCTAGCGGCTAATTAGCCTCTAGACTGCTTTTACAAGCCGTGGGAGGGAATGCCCCCCCCCCCCCCCACCGTCTTCCGTGTTTTTCTCTGGCTCTCCTGTCTCAACAGGGAACATGAAAATGCAGCCGGTGATTCAGCCAGCTGACCATAGAGCTGATCAGAGACCAGAGTGGCTCCAAACATCTCTATGGCCTAAGAAACCGGAAGCTACGAGCATTTTATGACTTAGATTTCGCCGGATGTAAATAGCGCCATTGGGAAATTGGGGAAGCATTTTATCACACCGATCTTGGTGTGGTCAGATGCTTTGAGGGCAGAGGAGAGATCTAGGGTCTAATAGACCCCAATTTTTTCAAAAAAGAGTACCTGTCACTACCTATTGCTATCATAGGGGATATTTACCTTCCCCCAGATAACAATAAAAATGATTAAAAAAAAAAAAAATGAAAGGAACAGTTTAAAAATAAGATAAAAAAGCAAAAAAAAAAAAAAAAAAAAAAAAGCACCCCTGTCGCCCCCTGCTCTCGCGCTAAGGCGAACGCAAGCGGCGGTCTGTCGTCAAACGTAAACAGCAATTGCACCATGCATGTGAGGTATCACCGCGAAGGTTAGATCGAGGGCAGTAATTTTTGCAGTAGACCTCCTCTGTAAATCTAAAGTGGTAACCTGTAAAGGCTTTTAAAAATGTATTTATTTTGTTGCCACTGCACGTTTGTGTGCAATTGTAAAGCATGTCATGTTTGGTATCCATGTACTCGGCCTAAGATCATCATTTTTATTTCATCAAACGTTTGGGCAATATAGTGTGTTTTAGTGCATTAAAATTTAAAAAAGTGTGTTTTTTCCCCAAAAAATGCGTTTCAAAAATCGCTGCGCAAATACTGTGTGAAAAAAAAAAAATGAAACACCCACCATTTTAATCTGTAGGGCATTTGCTTTAAAAAAATATATAATGTTTGGGGGTTCAAAGTAATTTTCTTGCAAAAAAAAAAAAACTTTTTCATGTAAACAAAAAGTGTCAGAAAGGGCTTTGTCTTCAAGTGGTTAGAAGAGTGGGTGATGTGTGACATAAGCTTCTAAATGTTGTGCATAAAATGCCAGGACAGTTCAAAACCCCCCCAAATGACCCCATTTTGGAAAGTAGACACCCCAAGCTATTTGCTGAGAGGCATGTCGAGTCCATGGAATATTTTATATTGCGACACAAGTTGCGGGAAAGAGACAAATTTTTTTTTTTTTTTGCACAAAATTGTCACTAAATGATATATTGCTCAAACATGCCATGGGAATATGTGAAATTACACCCCAAAATACATTCTGCTGCTTCTCCTGAGTACGGGGATACCACATGTGAGACTTTTTGGGAGCCTAGCCGCGTACGGAACCCCGACAACCAAGCACCGCCTTCAGGCTTTCTAAGGGCGTGAATTTTTGATTTCTCTCTTGACTGCCTATCACAGTTTCGGAGGCCATGGAATGCCCAGGTGGCACAAACCCCCCCCCCCCAAATGACCCCATTTTGGAAAGTAGACACCCAAAGCTATTTGCTGAGAGGTATAGTGAGTATTTTGCAGACCTCACTTTTTGTCACAAAGTTTTGAAAATTGAAAAAAGAAAAAAAAAAAAAAATTTTTCTTGTCTTTCTTCATTTTCAAAAACAAATGAGAGCTGCAAAATACTCACCATGCCTCTCAGCAAATAGCTTGGGGTGTCTACTTTCCAAAATGGGGTCATTTGGGGTGGTTTTGTGCCACCTGGGCATTCCATGGCCTCCGAAACTGTGATAGGCAGTGAAGAGTGAAATCAAAAATTTTCACCCTTAGAAATCCTGAAGGCGGTGATTGGTTTTCGGGGTCCCGTACGCGGCTAGGCTCCCAAAAAGTCCCACACGTGGTATCCCCGTACTCAGGAGAAGTAGCTAAATGTATTTTGGGGTGCAATTCCACATATGCCCATGGCCTGTGTGAGCAATATATCATTTAGTGACAACTTTTTGTAAATATTTTTTTTTGTCATTATTCAATCACTTGGGACAAAAAAATAAATATTCAATGGGTTCAACATGCCTCTCAGCAATTTCCTTGGGGTGTCTACTTTCCAAAATAGGGTCATTTGGGGGGGTTTTGTACTGCCCTGCCATTTTAGCACCTCAAGAAATGACATAGGCAGTCATAAACTAAAAGCTGTGTAAATTACAGAAAATGTACCCTAGTTTGTAGACGCTATAACTTTTGCGCAAAGCAATAAATATACGCTTATTGACATTTTTTTTACCAAAGACATGTGGCTGAATACATTTTGGCCTAAATGTATGACTAAAATTGAGTTTATTGGATTTTTTTTATAACAAAAAGTAGAAAATATCATTTTTTTTCAAAATTTTCGGTCTTTTTCCATTTATAGCGCAAAAAATAAAAACCGCAGAGGTGATCAAATACCATCAAAAGAAAGCTCTATTTGTGGGAAGAAAAGGACGCAAATTTTGTTTGGGTACAGCATTGCATGACCCCGCAATTAGCAGTTAAAGCGACGCAGTGCCAAATTGGAAAAAGACCTCTGGTCCTTAGGCAGCATAATGGTCCGGGGCTCAAGTGGTTAATTGCCATAAAAAGTTAATTATTTTTTGTTGTATTAAGAAAGGCAGTCAATGCAAGGAGTCACCCTCTACAATGCAGACATAATATCTTTTTTATAAAACATAGACCTAAAACTCTGAAGTACACTGGCATAAAAGCATTCACATTCTTCAAACTTTGGGACTGTCATCTAATTCATCAGGATTGGATTCAAATAAAGAAAAATATGAATCTTTTCATACAAAATAGACAAAGACAAATTAAGTATAAAAAAGGTTTTTGTTTTTTTACCACTGAAAGAAATAAACTCTTTAAAGTGATGAATAAGAGGGGGGTGCTAATAAACCTTTAACTTTTGAATACCTTTCTACATGTTCCTCGAGCGACATAATACATTTCAAAACCCAACAATTTATTCTCTAGGACCTCTGCTTTCAAAAATATGGGGGTGCTAAGTAATTTTCTAGCAAAAAATACTGATTGTTACATGTAAACAAAAAGTGCCAGAAAAGGCCTGGTCTGGAAGTAGTTAAACCTGGTAGCCTCTGCACATGTGCTGTGGGTGTTCTGTTCTGCACATGGGCATATGTCACAAGGTCGTGCAATTTTTGCTGTTCTGTTGCTCAAAAGTAACCAAATATTTAGCGAACCAGAGTGATTTTCAGATATAAAATAAAACAAAGGAGCAGAATTTGTAAACTCTGCATACAGTAGTATGTGGTTTTTCTTTAAGGCAGATCTATAATCTTTTACCAAGGTCCCATGCACACTGAGCATTTATCCCCCATGCACGAGACTCTGGCATTTAGCTGTGGGCAGAGTACATTTTAGGATGGTATGCTCTCAGAAACCAATGCCTAAAATAATAAATAAAAGGAGGGTTGCTTGTAAGACTATATACCGTATATACTCGAGTATAAGTCGAGTTTTCAGCACATTTTTTTGTGCTGAAAGTGCCCCCCTCGACTTATACTCGAGTCAAGCACTTTTCTGCAGCAAAAAATTTCATTTTCCGAACCGACTTTGGGGCCCCGTATCTCAGGGCCACTTTGTGCTAGGAACCCCAAATTTGGTATGCAAACCCAGTGGAACTGGTACCAAAACATATCCACAGCTAGAGTTCCTACGAGATACGGGGCCCCAAATCCGGTTCGGAAAATGTCATTCTCTGCTACAGAAAAGTGCTTGACATTTTCTGAACCGATTTTTGGGGCCCTGTATCTCGGGGACACTTGGTGCTAGAAAATCCCAGCTTTGGATATTTTTTGGTGCTAGTTCCACTGAGGTTGCACACCAAATTTGGGGTTCCTAGCACTAAGTGGCCCCGAGATACGGGGCCCCAAAGTCGGTCAACTGTGTCCATCTGCAGCAATGTCATTTCTGGACTATTTGGGTTCAGAGACCCCAAATTTTGGCTGCAGCTAGGGGGCATCTAGGAACCCTTAACTACCGAGTTTGAAGTTCAGGGGACCTATGGCTGCAAATGGGCACAGTGAGGCATGCAAATGGGCACAGTGTGGCTGCAAATGGGCATTGTTGACCCTCTTTTCCACTTACAGTAGCTGTGCATTTCTCACCCTCGTCTTATACTCAGGTCAATACGTTTTTCCCATTTTTTTTGTGGTAAATTAGGGCCTCGACTTATACTCGGAACGACTTATACTCGAGTATATACGGTAAACAGTTTTGCTGGGATGGATCAAAAGGTAGTATGAAGAGTGGATACATGCAGTGGCAGCCCAAGACATGGTGCTGCTTGGGACCAAGAATGAAATGCTGCCCCCCCTCAAAAAAAATAAATAAATCGCGCCCATCAAAAGGCCCCCACATTCATTATTTTATATCCTGATAAATTTAATTTTAGTTATCAGAAAAGCAGATTTACATGCAACAGCACCTTGTCCATATGCAAAATTACATGACATACCATTATGTTCAAATCCAAACCACAAACTCCAGTATTTTGTTTCACATATTTTTATATAAATAGCTTAAATGGTGAAAAGATATTGCAAAACTGTTTGTCATGAACAACAGACAAGAACAACAACAATATTGCACTCAACTATATATTGACTATCAATCAGCGCTTTATGTGCCGTCTTGGCTGCAAATATAGACACAGTGCTTTACGGAGCCTTATATAGTTTATGGACTCTGGTGAGACTGCATAGGTGAGGGTGAGACTGCATCTCATGGGCACTGGTGAGACTACAGTCAACGCCCGCCCTAGTGTGAATGCAGCCTTAATGTTTTTTAAAATTGTGTTCCTTTTGCTAATGCTGTACATACAGGGCAGGCATCCTGAGAAGAACATGTGCTTTATCTCCATATGTCACCTTCAAGGCTGCTTTCACACTGAGGCGCTTTGCAGGCGCTATAGCACTAAAAATAATGCCTGTAAAGTGCCCTGAAAGAGCCTCACCTGTCACTCCAATGTGATAGCCCAAGTGCTTTCACACTGGAGTGGTGCACTGGCAGGATGCTCAAAAAAGTCCTGCCAACCGCATCTTTGAGGCGATGTAGGAGCGGTGAATACACAGCTCCTAAAGCGCCCCTGCCCATTGAAAATCAATGGGCAGCACCTCCGAATCACCGGCAAAGAGCTGCTGCAGGTTTTAACCCCTTTTCGGCCACTAGCGGGGGTTAAAAGTGCCCCACTAGTGGCAGAAAAGCACCGCAAAAACGACGGTAAAGCGCCGCAACGCCTCAGTGTGAAAGTAGCCTTACTGACAATCTGCTCTATCTTGCACAGAGAGGGAGTTGAAGCACAGCAGTAATTAACCTCTTTTATGCTTGTTCCCAATAAAATTCACCACTATTGTACCACTATTTCATCTTGATTAGAAACCATCAAAATCATAAAAATAATTTTATAGTTTGTATGTAAAAAGCATGTTTTTTTTGTAAATCTGCATGATCATTTACAAACCGTACAGAAGAAAAGGCCTCATCGTGTTTCCAGGGAAACCATGGGTTCAATAGAAAGATCAGTCACATTCAATCCAGCTTAAGTCCCTTATAAAAAAAAATCTTAGAGAAATCACTTGAAGTTGTACTACCAACCAACCTAACTCACCTTGTTTTTCAGATGGGCAGAGAGGCTGCCCAGGCTCAGCTCACACTCAGTCACGGGCACAGGCAGCTCTTCTCAGACCCTTCCTTCCCTCACGCTGGAGATGGAAGAGGTGGGCAGAGCAATTGATTGGTGCAGAGGCTGAGCGCTGTGAATGCTGGGGTGGCCTCTGACGTCACTGGTTGCTAGGCCCCTGGTGGCAGGGAATTCTAACAACCAGTGCAGGAGACAGTGCACAGCCGACCAGCATCCGCTCCGCTCTGCTTTGCTCCTGAGAGTCTTGCTGACTGATCCGGGATTCCTGGCGGTAACTTCTTGCCGGCCTGGCTGCCGCCCCTGTTAAATGCCGCCTGGAGCCATGGTCCCATTGGGTCTCATGGTAGGGCCAGCCCTGGATACGTGAACTCTAACCCTACCTTTTAAGAAAGAGATCGCATGACTAAATGTCTACAGTGGACTTTTGAGACTTAAGGCGGACACCGAAGGGAGCCTACGGTAGCATGTTCTCCAGATAGGTAAGTATTTTAGTTCTTTGATTCTTTTTTTCTTTTTTTTTTTTGTTTGACCATCCTATTTAAATTGTGGACAAGATTTTATGTCCTGTGCACCCCCAAAGGGCAATGCCTATGTTTTTTAAAGTTTTAGGTCAGTGTGTTTATTGGTCCACCTTAATAATAACCATTTCACTTTACTTGAATTCAGGTTTTTCACAAACTTGACCCTATTTTAGAAGATTGAGACACATTTGACTGTACACAATCAAAATTTGATTACATTCTACCTGTTGCTTGCTCAATTTTCCTTATAATGGTGTATTTTGTCATATCCGTTGATTTTTTATTTATTTATTTATTTTTTTAGGTAAAATGTGTGGTTTATATTTGCATGGGATAAATGGTCTGTTGTTGAAAAGACTGCACCTTTCTGTGTCTTTCAGGGTTACCTTAGCCATTATTGGGATCAGTTGGCTGGTCGTGGGAGCTACGCTTGTTGGACAGCTGCCAAACGGCAGGTAAACAAATTAAGAACAGATAGAATTTGCTATGCGGTATATGCTGTTGCTTCTTTAGTAAGCAAGAATTTATTGTGGATAAACCGTTTGACAAGAGAAAAAAAATGTTTTTTTGGTTGTTGGAAGCCTAATATAGACCATCAATAAATACTTACAATCTCCCTTGTAAGGTTTGTTTTGGATTTCTATATTATACCTGTATTTTCCAGAAATTCTTCTCATGTACTGTTCCTTTTTTTGAAGAGGAGATCTAAAACTCTTTGACTGTTTAGAATTCAGAATAGTATTTTTAAAGGTTAAGCTCACCTTTTTTTCTGTCACTTGTGACACTTCAAAAAAGTTCTGTGAAAAAAGAAGTTGATGTACTGATCCTGGCACTGAGCGACAACAGTTCTTTAGAAAGCAAGTACAGCCAATAACCTATCTTCTACTAACATGCTAAAGAAAAGGACCCTTGCTATGCATGGAAGCAGTGGTCTCTCTGCAAAGGTATAACCCTCTGCTGAGTCAGAACTACAGTTCCTCTCCAATTACCAGCTAGCATGAGCTTTGCTGATTGCACAGCTATAGGTCTTACTCAGCAGGAGACATGTTAGACTTCTGTAGGGAAGCAATTGCTTTTGCACGGACAGCAAGAGTCCTCTCTACCGCTTGCTGGCAAGGAACTGTTTGTTTTTTTTAGTCCAGCCGTGGCTACTTTCTAAAGAAAATTAACCATAAGACTGCACACCTTTGCTTTGATGCACCTGGAATGTATTTTGCTGATTTAAACCGCAAGTTCAGTTGGGCTTTAATGAACTGTGATTTGTCCTGTATACAAGTCATTTTAAGATTTTGTAATGTAGCCTTTTGTGACCAGAGTATCTGATGCTTGGATGCCCAGATCAAGTTCAGCAGCCATATTATGCATCAGTAAGCTTGACAATAACTCTGACAAATTTTTCTCTTTTTAAAATGGTGCAGCTCTACACTCCAAAAAAAAAAAAAAAAAAAGATAAATTATAACAATACAGTATCAGCAAGTAAACCATGCATATTATACGTGAATCATATGTAATCTACAGAACATGACAAATGTAAAATTGAACTAAATTAAATGTGTAGCAAGACGATAATAGAAATAAAAAGAAATGAGTCCCTGGTGAAATGGGATCCAATAGGTGAAGGGAAACAAGCCAGAATTCAGTTACAGATATCCAGAGTCCTCCATGAGAATTAATCCCAGCGACCCACAAAGCAGAAAGGAAAGTACTTTACCCGGTGACACACACCTAAAATTATGACCTCAAAGCTCATATGAGGTCAAAAAAGCATTCTCTCAACAAAGGGTTTACCCCAATGGCTTGCTCTCCACATTTACTTCTCCACCAATCCTCCTCTGTACATCAGCCAGTCAGGTAGATGGCCATAAAACAAAGGGAAACCAGTAGTGTTCTCTGATATACTTTATTAAATAGCAACTTGCACAGTAAAAATGAGCATCACTCTTAAAATCGCATGTTATACAGCACAATCCTGTGTAGTCAAGCTCACCACAGACCCTGGCATGACAAGCGTGATGACGTCTTTGGCACTAGGTTCTGCTCCTTTTACATATTCTGTCCACATCAGGACTTGCTCAGTCTTGTAGGTTACTATTACAGTATTGTAGTGTTACATCTCCTTTCATGCTATGTTTGCTGCCTGTCTGCTGGCCATCTCTTCCCACAACTGGAATCCCTGCATGCTTTGCAGCTTCTCCTCTGCTGTTTACTTTCCATTTCAAATGACTACATTTCCCATCGTACCTTGCTGCCAGAAAGCAGTGATTCCTGTACTGACTCTGCCTTCTGAAACTCCTCCTCAGCACCTCTGTAGTTCAGACGTCAGGCTCTGTGAAATGTGTGACACAGCAGTGCCTACTCACAGGTTATAGTGAATGTGTCACAAAAAGGAAATAGTTTACGAACTTCAGATTAATAGGTGTAGGCTAGAAATAACTGAAATACAATGTGGAAGCGAGAAATAATGATTTAAAATTTTGACCACAGCACGGATAGGCTTTAACCAAAGAGCATTTGTAAAACCTAGCCTACTTCCCAGTATGTGCTTTTTCTTGTTCGAGTATTTTTATTAGCTGTTACAAAGTACAGTAAAAGTTTTGTTTCAATAACATTTGTAATAAAGTGATGGTTACAAACTCAGTTAACAATGCTTCTTAAATGTAGAATTATAAGTATGTGACAGCTTATAGGGGGCTGTTCAGTGGTACAATATACATTTTAAAGTGGTTGTAAACCCTTTACAACTACTTTTTACTATAGGCAAGCCTATAATTAGGCTTACCTGTAGCTACACTGGATATCTCCTAAACCTGCACGGTTTAGGAGATATCCCCTGTATTTGCATGTGCCGACATCATCGGCACATGCGCACATAAGCAAACTGAAGCAATGGCATGTATGTGCCGTTGCTTCAGTTAGACTGTGCCATTAATGTCATCGCGGCTCCGGCCAATCACAGCGCCGGAGCTGTGATGCCCGGAAGTAACCCCCCGGGAGCGATTAACGAGGACCGCTGCGGGGACTTCGATCTCAGGTAAGTAATTCATAACGAGCTACTATATATACTAGCTCATTATGCCTTTTTGTCTTGCGGGGTTTTTTTTTTGTTTTTGTTTTTTTTTAGGGTTTACAACCACTTTAAGAGGTATGTTTTGGATTGAGGAGATCGAACAGTGAAAAATAAACAGTATAATTTAACTTCAAAAGAAAACCAGCGTGAAAGGGATGAAGTTGATAAGGAGATAGAATACGAGCTTGGTGTGGGATACTTAAAGGAGATAAACTTTTCCCAGGACTAAGTTCCGGTGTTCTGTCGATACGTGTCCGCCGTCAAAAAGTGCATGCGCAGAACGGAAGGGCACTCCAACCGAGTTGCCGATCAGCTGGAGTGACGTCCCATAGCGCATGCACACATCGTAGGAGCCTTTTTTTCAACATGAGATACCATTTCTTGGGCACAATTTAATGCTATGAAAATAGCAGAGGGACACAGTGTTTGTCATATTGTGCCTCGCTATTGCTGTACAGCGAGGCACAATATGACCTCCATGGTACCCCTCAGCTCTTTCCATAGCTTTCAATTGTCCCCTTGAAATGGTATCGCCTGTCCAAAAAACCCTCCTACGATGTGCGCATGCGCTATGGTGACGTCACTGCAGCTGATCGGCAAATAAGCTGGCGTGCCCTTCCGTTCTGCGCATGCACAGGCACTTTTCAACGGACGGCACAAATCGATAGAACACTGGCACTATGGCTTGACACTTTCTCGTGGGAGGATTATTGAACCAATCTATCCGAGGTGTCCCTTTAGGAGGAGGGTCACTAAACCAATTATCTGTGGTGTTCGCGGTTTTAGATTTCAGGTCAAGAGACCTGACAGGTCAAAGTGAGGGTGTGGAGCGAAGGCTAGAAGTGAGGTGGATTGAGGTGGAATAGAAGAATAAGGTGTGGAGGGTAAGGGGGGGAGGAGAGAGGGAAAAGGGGGGTCTCCAGAGAGGACCTGCGGCCCAGAGAGCCAGGTGCGATAGGTTGTTTATTATGGGGCGGGTGTTATTCATCCTCAAAGTTGTAATGGTGAGCAGTCGAAGCCCAGAGGTAGGCAGTGTTCGATCCATGGTTTTCAAAGTTTCTCAAATTTGGGCACTTTATCGAGAAGGACTGATTCAGTTTTGGCATGGATCGTTGCCTGTGTTACTCTTTAACTGAGAGTACATAGTTAAGTGGATTTCCATGCTTTTGTTATGGTTTGTTTCGCTGCAGTGGTGACCGTGAGCATGAGTTGGAACCGATGGTGTGTTATAGCCTGTAGTTTGCTTTTCAGGAGCGCTACAGTCGTGTCTGGTGGCAAGGTAGTATTGAACATTTTAGAGAGGATCTTGAACACTTCTGACCAAAAGGTGTGGGCAGTGGGGCATATGCCCACCATATGTGTACGTACGTGCCTGGTGCATTGCAGCCGTTGAAGCAATGTGAGGAGTAGTGGGGGAGGAATTTGGAAATGCTGGCGGGGACTAGATACCATCTGTTGAGTACTTTATAGTTGGTTTCAAGGGCCACTATGTTTGGTGATGCAGATTTGGTGGTCTGCCAGATTTGTGCCCAATCGATTGTGTCTTCTTGGAGGTTAAGGTCATTCTCCCATTTGTTTCTGTAGGATGGTGGGAAAAAGGTTGTGTGTGAGAGTAGCTAAGCGTATAAATCAGGGATAAGTTCACGTCTGTGAGAATCAGATTTACATGCATGTTCAAAGGTGGTGAAGCCAGAGGTCGTTGAGTCTGGGGGAGCGTTTTGGGTTAGGAAATGTTTAATCTGTAGGTATCTGAAAGTTTCTGTGGCTGGAAGATCATGTGTTTCATGGAGTGTTGTGGATGTGTAAAAGTGGTAAGCCCATATTAGTCCTGCATTTGACCAAGCAGGGAAGGAGGTCAGAGAGGACCAGGCTTGGTAAAAGGAGGGTTTTCGAAGAAAAGAGAGGAGGGCGTTATGGTGAGATTGGAGGCCAAAGTGAGATTTAAGCCTATCCCAGATGGAAAGGCTATGTTTAGTGATAGGATTGGTGACTGATCGTCGTTGTGTAGGTGTTTAGCCATAGGAGATTTGCTGTGGAGAGTGGGTCACAGTCAACTCACTCTAGCGCTACCCATAGTGGGGTTTCCTTAGCGGCATGATATTTAGGCAGCTGCACTAGCTGAGCGACCTAGTAGTATTTAGTAAAATTGGGTACACTTAGCCCGCCTCGGATGCGGGGCGTTTATAAAGTGGTTTTTGATAAACCGGGTTTGAGAGTGCCCCAAATAAATTGAGAGGCCCTGCATTGTAAGATGGGCAGGTAGTAAGAGGAAACCAGTATCTGGAGAACTGTACAGAGATATAGGATTTTGGGGAGGATAGACATTTTGATCACTGTGATTCTGCCCATTCATGCCAATGGTAGGGAGGACCAGTTTGTCATTAGGTTGGTGAGCACTGTCGGCATAGG
This sequence comes from Lithobates septentrionalis, assembly GCA_037952835.1. NCBI lineage: Eukaryota > Metazoa > Chordata > Amphibia > Anura > Ranidae > Lithobates > Lithobates septentrionalis. The sequence continues at coordinate 3,109,789 of JBBDGP010000262.1, forward strand.
TGGGTAGTTTGCAGCATATAGACCTGCTGGGTTAGCTGTAAACTTAATGCCCAAGTAGGAGATATGAAGGTAAATTGGGTATCTGGCGCTCCAGGAGGCAATAACCTTAGTTTGTAATGTACATTTTTATTAGTCAGTCTTTGGGTAAAAACAAAGTTGAAGCACGGTAAGGGGGTGAATTAAAAAGAGGCAGCCATCCTCAGAGTGTGTCCAGCTACTCTGCAAAACATATAAATGAAACCGGAAGGGGCGGGGGTGGGTCGGCGCCACTCTAAGTGTATAATGGAGCTGACTACTTCATGGTTTTCCTGAATGTACAGCTATTCAGCACAACATCACACCAGAACCTTTCCCAGCTACCCGGATCGTTTGAGGAGCCTGTGAGACGCAGTAGAACAGCCAGAACTACATACTTATAATGAGCATGACTCCCACTTATATCTTGTGTTTTTAATCTTGTGCAATAAATGATACTATTTTAATACTACACTTAGAGAGGAGCCCCCCCCTGTTTGTTTTATAAGTAGGAGATATGAGTGGTTGTCCAGGTATAGGGAAGTGTGTCCTTTAATTTAATCTGTATGTTGGGTGACATGGAGATGTTTAAAGCTTTGGATTTTTGCGGGTTTATTATGAGGCCAGACACTTGTCCAAATTTGGAAACCGTGTCCATTAGATTCGGTGTTGACATTAGGGGTGAATTGAGGAATATTAGGACCTCATCAGCATACTTACATAGTTTGTGCTGGTTACCTCCAAATTCCAGACCTCATATCTTCGGGTTAGTTCATATGAGCAGGGCTAGGGGTTCAATTGCTAGGTCAAAAAGAAGAGGGAAGAGAGGGCAGCCCTGATGGGTACCTCTTTCAATGAGGAAGGAATCGGAACAAAATCCTGAGTAAGATGCATATGCCTTGGGGTTTTTATACAGCGTGGCGATCCATCATAGGAAATGTGTCCCGAACCCCCAACGGCATAGGATGAAGTCTAGGTGAGACCAGGATAGCGAGTCGAATGCTTTACGTATGTCAAGGGAGAGGAAGCATGTGGGGATGCGGCCGGTTCGAGCCACATGTGCTAGGAGCGTAGCTCAGCGTATGTTGTCGCCCGCTTGTCTGGAGGGGATAAACCCAGTTTGGTCTTTGTGGATTAGGGTCCTATAATGGGGTTGAGGCGGGTAGAAGTATCTTAATATCTGAGTGGGTATAGATATCGGTCTGCAGTTGGACCAGGATGTATCCTCTGTATTTGGCTTGGAGATCATGGAGATGGATACAGTAAGGGATTCAGAGCGGAAAAAATGGCAGTTGAGAGTTGAACGCTGCAACCATAAGGGGGGGACAGAAGAGCACCAAAGCGTTATAGTAAGTGGCCGAGAAACCATCTGGACCCGGTCGCTTCCGTGGTTTTAGTGATTTTATTGCAGAAAGAATTTCTTCAGTTGTGATAGGTCGGTCTAAGGTCTCTTGGTGAGTAGAGGGAGGGGAGGTGAATGGAGGACAGTAGTGTGTCCACGCAGGATTGGTCAAGCGTGTTTAGGGTCTTTGTAAAGGTCAGAAAGTTTTCTTCGGACTTCATGTAAAATTTTTCAGTGGGTTACTAGAGTAGGTATCTTTGGTTAATTTTAGTAGAATTGGCTTTGGGGTGTAATCAGCCTTGCGTAATGCGAGGGCTAGCAATGTATCTGGTTTGTTTGATTTTATGTAAAGAGTGCGTTTTTGATTTGCAAAAGATCTTCTCTGCCGAGTCTGTCAAGAAGAGATTGAGTTCCAAGCGTGTTTTTTCAAAGATTTGTTTAGTTGACAGAGGGCAAGGTTTGAAAAGTCTCCAAGGCCTTATAGAAGGGTTCTTCTAGGTGTTTATGAAGCTGTCGCTTCACCCTACGTTGGTGGGACGCTTGGCTGATACAAACCCCTCTGATGAATGGTTTGTGGGCTTCCCATAAAGTCAGGGGATTTGTGTCTAAAGACCCGTTGTTTGTAAGATAGTCTTTTATAGCGTTTTCTATTTCTTGTTGGTGGGTAGAGTTGGCCAGCAAGCCTTCATTTAGGTAACAGGTTCTGTGGTTAGGTCTTGGAACAAGGGAGGTGGCATGACCGCATTATGGTCTGACCATGCGCATGGTACTGAGTGAATCTTGAATAAGCGCAGAGGTGCCTATGTTTACAAAAAGGTGGTCTATGCGGGGATGGGAGTAGTGGCTATATTTGTCGTCTTGCGGGGTTCTGTTCTCGCGAGGTATCAAGTAGTGAATGGCGGTTTAGAAGTTGCTGGTATGAGAGGCGATGGGTGGTTGGGGCCGGGGACTTATCTAGGAACGGTTATATTACTTGGTTTGAGTTGCCACAAATCAGGAGTGTACCGCGTTTATGGAAGTCTACTACAGATAACAAATGGGAGAGAAATGACAGTGGGTTTTTGTTGGGAGCAGAATATGAGGATTGTAACTTCGCTGTCTAACAGGAGGCCAAAGACTATAATATAGTGCCCCTCTGGGTGCTGAAAGTGCACAGAAGGATCGGAAAGCTTTAGTGCGATTTTGAGGGAGAGTTGAGGCCTTGTAAATTGAGCGTCAGAATATTCAGAGACGCATCATGGGGTCTGGGCGGAGTCAGGGGGTAGTGCGGCTGTCTTTTAGAGGCTAGGGGTCCCTCTCTGGAGAAAGGGGTGGGATAGGGAAGGCTGAGGTGGGGAGAAGGAGCAAAGACTGGGTCAAGAGCCCGGTAGGAGCTGGTTAGAGTGTGTAGGCAAGGATAGAGGAGGAGAGAGGCGGAAGCATTAGGTTAAGTAAGGAGGTGGCTCCTACGAGGAGCGAGTATCCAAGGGGTGGTGGAAAACCACCAGCCGATGGGTTCAAAAGGTTCCAAAGTGTACCCAAACAACAATGTGGGGTACTCGAGGATTAAGTGGAGGCACAGAGAGCTATCTCTGGGACTCCGACAGCCAATAAATTAGCATAATATGCAATAAACTGTATAACAAGTCTCAAGATGACTTGATGCATAAGTAAAAACTATTGAATCAGCTTAGGAAGGAAACAAAGCATCTCTGGTCTGGGAGTATGGTAAGAACGCCCTGCAGGTATTTTATGGACATAGGCTGGACAATAGGTCGCCACAGTTTGAGGTTGAAATCTCCATTAGTAGGTATATGGAAGGAGATGGTGACCAAACTCACTGCTGGAGGTTAATGATCAAGTTGCATAAAGGAATAGTAGAATTCAGTATCCTTGTTTGATAAAAAGTGAAGCTATGGTACCCTGGGCATTTAATAAGGGGTCGTCTTATCCTGGTCTGGAGGCCTGCTGGCGGAAGGTGTTAATGCGGTTGTATACCCATAAGAAAGGAAAAAAAAAACCTATAAAGCAAAGGCAGTATGAGCTAGTATGCACTGCATACTAGCTCATTATAAAATACTTATCTTAGAACAAAGCCCCCATACTGTCTCCCGGACACGGATGAGGGAGCTGACACTTTGCCTCTGCGTTTCTTCCAGGTTCGTGGCTCCGGCCACTCAGTCTTATTATAGGCTGTAGGTAAAAATGTGCTAAAGGGGTATACAGCCACTTTAAGACACCATGTTCATTGGGAGCACAAAACAACAAGAACAGATTGTAAAGCGGGATTGGTGTGTCTGTCAGGTTAAGAACCCCCCACAAAAACTGAGTATAGTTACTGTTAAGTGGCATAATCCAAGGAGTTGCTATGTGAGCAAGGTTAAGGGGGCAGGTAAGGTAGGATATCACCCTGTAGAGATGAGTCGGTTCATCGGGTCCCCTGGGGCTGGTGAGGCGTAGCGACCTTTCCTTTTGATACTGGAATGGGCCTGGTGTTCAGTAGAGTCCTGTAGCTTTTTTGGGGAGCAGGATGTTGCTCAGCATTTGGATCCCTCTGCGGTGGTTTCAGGTGTTGCCAGGCAGAGGGATGTCTTGGAGTATGGTGATTAGGTCTTCTGCTGATTTGCACGTATAGGAGGTTCCTTTGTGGGAGAAGTGGATGGCAAAGGGAAAACTCCAGCGATAAGCAATGCGGTGATGTTGGAGGTTAAGCAAATGTGGTTTCATTGCTTTTTTTGGTGAGGGTAAGCTGGGAGAGGTCCTAGAAAACTTGGTAGCTGTGGCCTTTGAACATCAGGGAGTCCTTGTTGTGGGCGGCTTCATTTAATTGTTCCTTGGTGCGGAAATAATGCAGCTTTAGGAGTATATCCCTGGGGGTCCATCTTCCTTACTGGGGACCAGAGATCTGTGGAACCTGTCCATTTCCAGGCGTTCTATGGCAACCGATGGGACAAGTTCCTGAAAGAGCGCTGTGATGGTGGATTGGAGGTCCACTGCTGTCTCAGGGATGCCTCGGACATGGAGGTTAGACCTCCTGGCCCTATTCTCAAAGTCCTCGAGGCGGGCTTGGAGGGATGAGTTTTGTTCCTGCAGTCTCCAGTTCTTCCTCCTGATTAGTGGTGATGACATCTAGTTCATCTACCCTTTGCTCTAGGCTAGAAGTGCGGCGGCCCACCTCACAAATCTCCCACATGAGTTTGTCAGTAATGGCATTGTAGGGCCTTATTGAGAACCCTCTCAAATTGGCTTAGCAGGTCAGATTTGGGTGAAGCGCTTTGTAGGGCTATGGGGGTCATTCCGAATTCGGAGTCCGATTCACCGTTCTGTGTGGTAGTTGGAGTCAGGTTCTGCTTCTGTGTGTGGCAGCTCAGATCAGGAAGATAGCCATCTTGGACACAGCCCTTGTCAGTGTTTCCTGGACTGTTTTTGCTTTTTTGCTTAGTTTCCTTGCCGCTGTACATCATTGTGATTTGTTCCAGGGAGTTACAGCAAGGAGCTGGGTATGCTGATGGAGCTGTAGTCGAGCGAGACTCGGGGATACAAGGCTGTTGGGTCCCGGTAGGACCCCATGACCTGCTCAGACGGCTTTACGCATGCACCCCCCCTTCCAGTATGTGCTTTTTTATTATAGGATTACATATTCATGCTTCTATTTAGCATGTTTCATCTTTTGCAAAAATTTCACAACTTCCAACTGTACTAAAATTGCATAATCAAACATTTGCTTATACTATGAAGATGTGTTAAAAGGCAAACCTTATGAAATATGTAAGGAGTTTTTCCAATGTGCTGTACTTTGCTAGTGCAAGTTGAAGCAACTGTCAAACATCTTATACATGGTCTTTCAAGGACTGCAGGCTTAAAGTAGAACTATAGGCAAAACCTATTTTTTCATTTTGAATAGAGCAAGGGAGGGTTATAACCCCTGTCAGATTTTTTTTCCCCCGCCATATTTGTCCTATTGAAGAGATTTCCCCTCACTTCCTGTCCCATAGCCAAACCGGAAGTGAGAGGAAATCCCTGCAAATTAAGGGAATACTTTGGGGGACACCCAGGTTCCTATAGCTAGTGCCCCCATTGGAAGATGTCCCCTCTATTACTTTTCTGCGGACAACCCAAAATTGGTGATTTTTTTCTTTTACTTTCAATGATAGTGGTAGACAGGACTAATAGAGGGGGTGAATCTCCCCAACTGAGGCAAAGACAGCAATAACAACTGACAGGGGTCCTAACCCCTCTCCACTCTATCCCAAACGAAAAAAAAGTTTTGCCTTTTAGTTCTACTTTAAAGGCTAACTCCCGACTTTTGCACCATGTTACTCCTGTATTTAGGAAGTAACATAGTGCAATTGTGATCCATGACAGCGTGCAGAAGTTCTTCTTCCCCGCAGCAGCTATCATTCTATTTTTTTTTTTTTGCCACGTCAGTTAACTTTATCCAGAGACTGCTTTCAAAGTAATATTCATATATGTCTCTAATCCAGTCACATCAATCATTGTGGCCATTCAAAGATTTTTTTTTTTTTTTTTTTTTTTAGGTAAGGTATTGTATAACCATATGCATTTCAGAATATAGGTAGTTATAAAAGTGCTGCAATACGAAGTATAAAACCTACATCCTGCCTCTCAAAGCCGGTTGGCCGCATACCCACGTATTGCTATTGTGCGTGTTTATGCATTGATACTTCTCTCACTAATGCACCCACCCCCCCTTGTTGAGCCTTCATATTTCCAAAGCGCATACAATGACCAATATTAGTTCAATACATTGTTCTCTCTCAGCTCTAACCTCTAAGCTACTGCTTGCTCAGCCTCGCCCCGTTAATGGGGGGGGGGGGGGGTAGGTGTGTTCGACGCTAAAGTAACACTGCTGGCGGACAAGGCATTGCTTGGATCCACGGGTTCCACATTCTCGCAAACTTATTATGATTGCCTAATCTAGTGTAGAATGTTCTTTCACTCCACACTGTGGAGTTGACAGTTCTAATCCAATCTTCCGGGGTGGGGGGAGTTCTTGACTGCCAAGGCTGTGCAATTAGTTTCCTGGCCTGGAACAGGCATCTTGCTGCCGCTACCGCCGTACTACTGTCTCTCAGTCCATTAGTAACATGTCCCAGCACACAAGTCTTGGGGTCTAGCTCTAAGTTCGTTTTAAACGTGGTATTTATTTTCTTTAAAATCTCAGGCCAGTACCTGACTAATTTTGGGCACCTCCAGAACATGTGAATTAAATCGCCTGTGTTTCTACATCTGGGGCACTCGTCGTTAATTCTACGGCCAAACATAAAAAGCTTTTTCGGTGTATAGTAGGATCTGTGCAGCAGCATCAGGTGAGAGGCTTTTTGCGAGGGAGAGACCGACACCTCTGGTCCAAGTTCCAGAATCCTTTTCCACTGTGTGTCCGTAATCTTCCCCACGTCAGCCGCCCACCTGTCCCTGCCCCCGGAGGAACCTACCTGTGTGTTTATTTTCTTTATTAATTGGGCATATATCACTGTAATTAACCCCTTAGAGGTCTCTGATTTTATTATTGTTTGTAATAATGGGATCTTGCACCATATGGGGGGTTGCCTTCCGAACTGTTTGCTCAAAGCATGTCTAATCTGTAAGTAGCTATAAAATACTCGGTTTGGCAACCCGTATTCATGCCTCAGTTCCTCAAAGGGTTTCAGGGTGTCCCCCTCGTATAGCTGCGTCAGCCAGCGTATCCCGCTCCTTTCCCACAACTTGTTCCTATCAACTGATAATAATTCCTGCAGGAACCTATTGTTCCAAATTGGTGAATATTCTGAGGTTCCCTTGTACCCCATTGTTCGCTTGGCTGCCTGCCAAACCTTAGTAATCATTTTAAGTGTTGGGATCTCTCGTTGTAGCGAATCTGCCTCCAGTGCTTCAACTAATGAACTATGAGGGCTTCCCTGTAAGATGATTTGGACGCTCTTACCTCCCCCTCCGTCAGTGGCACATCCACCAAGTTGTTGTAGCTGGGCCGCCAAAAAATAGGTAAACGGGTGGGGGATCCCCAATCCCCCCTCCGTAACGGGACACTGCAGTTTTTGTAGGCCTATCCTGACCTGCCCTTTTTTCCAAATTAATTCCCTAAAAAGGGATTGAATTCTTTGGAACCACTTCTCCCCAATCCACACTGGGGAATTGTGGAGCAGGTATAACAACTGAGGCAGCCATACCATTTTAATCAAGTTGGCCCGACCCGCTGCAGAGAGAGGGAGTCTACACCAGATGTCGCATTTTTTTTAAAATTTCAATAGAAGAGGGACCAAATTGTCCTCAATGAACGCATCGGGGTCCCTAGACAACACCACGCCAAGGTACTTCATTTTCCCCGTGACTCTTAATTGAGGTAGGCTCGTTGGAATAGGGCTGGCCGATGGATCGACCGGCAGGAGTGATGATTTCTCCCAGTTAATGGTCAGACCTGAGAATTTACCAAAGTCCTCCACCAAATGGACTACTTTCTCTAATGAGGAGATCGTGTCCCCAAGGAAAAATAAAACATCGTCCGCAAAAAGCGCTATTCTCTCTTCCTCACCTTTCCTATGAAAGCCCTGCAGTTCGGCTGATGATCTCACCGCTCCCGCCAGTGGCTCCATAGCCAAGACAAACAACAAAGGGGACAAGGGGCAGCCCTGCCTGGTTCCTCTTTCGAGGGGGAAGCTTTCCGAGTAGTCATTGTTTACCTTGAGTCTTGCCTTTGGATGGTTGTATAGGATTTTTAACCAGCTGATGAATACGGGGCCAAATCCAAACCTCTCCAGGACCCACCAAAGATATTCCCACTCCAGGCTATCAAAAGCCTTGGCGGTGTCCAAGGACAATATGGCTCTAGACCCCGCATTCTCCGCCGGTGCCTGAAGGTTCAAGTAGGCCCTTCTAATATTGGTACTAGTAGACCGACTGGGGATAAACCCCGATTGGTCTGGATGCACGAGTTTTGTAATGCATTTATTTAGTCTAGATGCCAGCGCCCTCGCAACAATCTTGACGTCCGAACACCGTAATGATATTGGTCTATATGAAGAGACTTCCGATAAATCTTTCCCCTCCTTTGGTATCACCACTAAATCGGCCTCCAACATCGACAGGGGTAGCCTTCCGTCCTTGATCGACTGCTCCAGTACTTTTAGGAGCTCCGGAAGTAGCACCTCCCCATACTTTCTATAGATCTCCAATGGCAAGCCGTCCGGGCCTGGAGATTTCTGGCCTGACAGTTCCGCAACAGCCTTTTGCAACTCCTCCAGGGTCAGGGGAGAATCCATCTCACTCCTGTCCCTTTCCGAGAGCACAGGCAGCTCTACCCCTTCTATAAACCCGTTCATAACGCGCCGGTCCGACCCCCTGCGCGACCTGTACAGATCCCTGTAGAACACCAAGAAAGTCTCTAGGACCTTGGCGGGGTCGGAAGTAATTTCTCCAGGCGGTGTCTTAATTGAAAAAATGGCCGATGGGGATAGGTTAGACTTAGTTATAAGTGCCAGCATCCGGCCCACTTTCTCCCCTTCACCAAAATAATTTTTCTTCTGGAAGAGTCTTTTGTTTTCTACTCTTCTATTGATTACTTCTCTATGCTCTTGTTGTCTACTGAGCCATACTGCCTGTTTTTCCGGGGTTGGGTCCGCCACGTATTGTGCTTCTGATTCCATAGCTTCCTTACTAGCCCTCTCCTCCCATTCCCTTGACGTTTTCTTAGCTATGACAACCTGCTGGTGTAGTAGTCCTCTAAGGAACGCTTTTAAAGTGTCCCACACTACCCCCACAGGGGCTGAACCTGAGTTAAACGTTACAAACTCTTTTAATTTAGAGGTTACTTCTACTGAGCTGCTTATTAAGTCCAACCATAGTGGTTTTATTGTCCACCTTTTACGGCTAGATTTAGCAGTTAGGTTCAGAGTCAGGATCAAGGGAGAGTGATCTGAGATACCCCTCGGCTTGTACTCTATATTCCCTATTAATTGCATAGCATCCCTATTGCCTACCGCCATGTCTATGCGCGAGAGAGTAGAGTGTGTCCCTGAGTAACAAGAGTACTGTCGGATGTTTGGGCTGTGGGATCTCCATAGATCACACCACCCAACCTCCTCCAGAAGTTGGCCTAGGCGGCCCTCTGATAGCCTTTCCGCCCGGTTCATGGGCGGGAACCGATCCAATTTATTGTCCAGAACTGTATTAAAATCCCCCACTAGTATAATCGGTACGTCTACTTTGCTTTCCACAAACTCCAGCAGGTCCAAAATGGTCTCTGTTTTAAACGGAGGGGGGGATGTAAATATTTGCTAACACCAGGGGCTGATTTTCCACAACGCAGCTCAGGAAGACATAGCGACCCAACGCGTCTATTCTGGCTTCCCTGCAGGAAAACGAGATGCCTCTCCCCACCAATATGCTCACCCCACTTGAGTAAGAGGTGTGAACTGAGTGATACTGTTCTTGGAATTTGGGGTTCCGAACCTGTAATTTAGTATCATTAGTAAGGTGGGTTTCCTGCAGACAAGCCAGTTCAACGCCGTGAGCTTCCATTGCCAAAAATACTGCTGCCCTTTTGGCAGGATCACCCATGCCCCTGATATTCCAGGAGCCTATCCTTAACGTTTTAAAAGGCATCTAAAAAAGAGAAACGGGAAAAAGCAAGAGAGAAAAAAAAAAGAGAAAAAATTTGTTTGTGCATTTGTGGGTACCAAGCTCATCGTGTACTCTGTGATTGTGTTAGTCAAGAAAAAGTACGAAAAAAAGTGAGAAAAAATAAGGTGAGGGGAGGGCAGGGGGCCCCCACGTCCAGGGACCCCCCCCCCCCCTGCAATTCCTAACTGCAAATACAAACCATTTGTGCTAATATACATTACATTTGTTTTTGTGAACCAACTCTTCATAACTGTATGTGCCTTGCATTTGCGCCATTGCCTATCCCTATGACTCACTATAAATCCCCCTTCCCACCCACCTTCAACTTTATCCGCCCCCCTTCTTCCCGCCCTTGTTCGTAACCCCCCCCCTGCCTAATTAGGCTAGCCCTGGGGGCTGCGCTTGTGACCCTATTCCCCCCTCCCAACCATACAGAAAGTGACTCCCCACACATATGCTGAAAAAATACATTGTGACTCGCTACCACGCTCATCCCCCCCGCCCCCCCACCCACGACCCACTTCCAAACCCACAAAACAACATACACAGCTAGTGGTATCGCATCCTTCATCCGTACTTCCACTCTCGTGCCCCCCCAGCCCCCCACCCCCGTGTCGTCTGCTAATTACTATGAGGAAAAAAAAGAAGAAGAAAAAAAAAAAAATCAAAAAAGAAAAAGTTGCATTTTCCTCCTTTCCTGTCCAGGTTTAGATAACCTTATTTAACCCTTAACTCTGTAGGCCCGTTTTGTTGTCTTCCAGACATTTTGTTGCCCCTACTGTTGTATCGAAAAAATGGGTAGATCCTAAGGCAGTGATGCGTAGCCGTGCAGGGTATAGCAGGGCGTATTCTATATTGTAAGTCCGTAAATTACGCTTAATATCCCTAAATTCAGCCCTTCATTTCTGGAGGTCTGGGGAATAATCAGGAAAAAATGAGATCTTAACTCCGTTGTACAGAATATCCCCCAGTTCTCTGGCCCTACGCATCAATGTTACCTTATCTCTATAGTTAAAAAGCTTCATTATAATTGGCCTAGGGTACCCCCCTGATGGCGGGGCCCTAGTTGGCACTCTGTGGGCTCTCTCAATGGCAAAAAGATGAGAGAAAGTTTCCGTCCCAAATGTACCCCTAAGCCACTTCTCCAATAACTCCTCGGGGTGGGGACCCTCACACCGCTCCGGTAGGCCTACCACTCTCACGTTGTTCCTACGGGACCTATTTTTAGTTTCCTCCATTTTCGCTTTATATAGTCCCATCTGCGTTTTTAGTGACTTGAGGTCTTGTTTCAGTGGGGTTAAGTCGTCCTCAACCTGGCTTACTCTCTCCTCCAGTTCAGATGTTCTAGTTATAGCCCTTTGCAGTTCTTGGCTTACCCTAATTATCTCTTCCTTTAGTCCCGTCAGCTGGTCACTCAGGTCGCTTAGGGAGGCTTTACAGGAATTGACAGCACATAGAACGTCTTTCAGCGTGGGTTCACCGTCTGCTGGTGCGTTTTGCGCAGTGGCATTACTGGTTGCTAATCCCGCGGGGTCACCCGTAGTGCCTTTACTAGTCGCCGTTTTCGTTGTATGCATTGCAGTTGGTCCTTTTCCTAGGCTCTTTCTGTCCCCTGAGCCCCCTACTTGCGACCTGTCCTGCTGCTGCTGAGTGTTTTTAGATGGTGATGAAGTGGAGGGGTGAGCAAATTTTTCCAGTTTGGCCGCTGCTGCGACTGCTGCCTCATTCGCCTTTTCTTTTGAGGTACGGGTCATTTGGGAGCCAGTGTTGTCCTGTTGTTGTAGTTCCTCTCCCTTTTTCCTAGTCATGGCTTGTTGTATGAGCCGGGGGAATGTATAAAAGGATTTGGCCGCTCGTGGGGTTAGTATTTCCCCCCCCCCTCTCCTATCTCTTCCCCTACTCCTTCTCTTCACTCGGTGCTGTCAAAGACTCAGTAGTATCCCTTATTAATATTGCCCTCCACCAACCATCAAAAAATAACTTTTCCCGAGTATGCACAAATCGCTGTGTAATAGTGCAACAGGTTGCTTAAGCCAGCCTGAGCTCAAGACAGGTCACAAAATGGTAGTATATCAGGCTGCCTGGGCTCACCTGTGCCTCCGCTCCCCCTTCGTCCGCGACATTTGACTAATCCCTGGGGAGAGGGGAGAGACAGTCCACTTCTAGTACACCCGCTAGTATGGCCACAAAAGCTGGTACCTTAACGCTGCCGGGTACCTGGGCAGCACAGGGACGCTCCTATTAGTGGCTCCTTTCTCTGAGAGCACACGCCGTCCCCGCCGTCTCCTTCCTCTAGTGCCGAAGCCGTCGCCCAGGCAACCGCTCCAAGCGGGGAGCCAGGGCTCCTCCTCTCCACTCCAAAGGATCAGGTGCACAGCTTCTCCCGAGCGGCTGGGCTAGTATTCCGGCGTCGCGCTCCGGGGGAGGCAGGGGCAGGGGGGGCCGAGCAGCTGGATAGGCACCAGGTTCTGTAGGGGGAGAGAGCGCTCGCAGCCAGGTCGGAGGCGCTGGAGTGATTTCCTATGGACACGGAGGCATCGGGCTGGGGGAGGTTCGCTCACCCCTCCTCTCACTCCCGCATCCGGTCACGCCCCAGATCATTCTATTTTTAAATGTGCTCTGCTGTACAGGGCTCAGCCTGCACTACTGTATCATTCATTCACACGGATCTGTGAATGAATGAACTACAAGCCCTGTTTGCCACTGCAGCAGATGGACTTTTACTTCTTAATGGAACATGAGTGATCACTGCGCTCATAGTCCACCGATATTGCCTCCATCTCTCTAACTTAAAGCCCAAACCTTGGTATGGACAGGGAGCTGGAGGAGGATTCTACAGGAGTCTGTGTATTGCACCCACAATCCAGTGATCACAGTTGCTTTGCAGATTCAATTACAAAAAATAAAATAAATGGCCATTTTCCCCTGCAATTATACGTGCATTTTTTTTAAAATTTTTCTTTTTGTAAAAGGTGGAGTTGGCATTTAAGTAGGACCTAAACTTTGGCAACTCTTTCCCAAAAAAAAAAAAAAAAAAAAAAAAAAAAAAAAGCAGGCAGAGGGCAAGGGACTAGTCGCCAGTATTGCCCATGGCCCCTGCAGCTGATATTTTATCCTATTACTGACTTACTGTGCTTGTTCAGCCCTGAGACTGTGTGGAGGCAACAATTTTGATTGAGGCAGGGCTTTACTTTCTCATATTGAAGCCTCCAACAAGAACCGTGACTACCACAGTAGTGACATTGTCAAATTTAACTACCAATATCCTTAGACTAGCAGTGTCTCACGCTGCCAGATATACAGCTATGAGGCTGTAGGCATAGGAGTGCCTAGGCGCACTCACATACCAGAAAGTGCACTGTCATTTTTCAGGAGGAATTCCAGACAAAGGGTACTTTTTTTTATTTATTTTTTTTGAGATACTGCTTGGGCACAATTAACCTTTTCCAGACATTCCCTTTAACACATAACTTTGTGTTCAGTTCCATTTTAAAGTATTACTAAATGCAAAACATTTTTTGGTTTTGCATAGAGTGGAGATGGATTAGAACACTGGTTATTGCTGTTTGTGGCACCCCTGTTAGGGAGATTCACTCTCTCCTATTTGCCCTGTTTACCATCATCATTGAAACTTAAAGTAAAAAATCTCAACATTTTGGGTTGTCCCCAGGGAAGTAATAGAGAGGAAATATTCCAATACCCCATTAGTTCTTGTGACTTGGGGGGTGGGGGACCCAAGGGACTCCCTAATTTGCAGAGATTTCCTCACTTCCTGTTTTGGCTATGGGAAAGGAAGTGAAGGCAAAATCTCCCCAATTGGACACATAGCAAAAAAATGATCGAGGTTATAACCCTCTTACTCTATCCAGGTTTTGTAATACTTAATTGTCTTGTAACACTAGTATTATTTTGAGATGGCTTTGTTAGATCCAGCATATTTTGTTAGAGGTATGTGTCAGTCTGTGATCCATCTGGTGAGTTTGGTCCTTTGACATGAAGATAAGGGATATCTCTGATACAAGAAGACGGAGCACTATAAAAACACAGTGGCTAAGTGGTTAGCACTAGGGTTGTCAGTTCGAATCCCAACCATATTACTACCTGCCTGGAGTTTGTATGTTCTCCCTGTGTCTGCGTGGATTTCCTCCCACACTCCAAAGACATGCTGGCAGGTTAATTGGCTCCTATCTAAATTGTCCCTAGTATGTGTATGTTTGAATGTGATTTAGGGACCTTAGATTGTAAGCTCCTTGAGAGCAAGGACTGATGTGAATGTACAATATATGTGTAAAGTGCTGCGAAAAATTGACAGCGCTATATAAGTACCTGTAATGAAAACTTGACAGAGGCTATTGCTAATCCCCATACTACACATGCAGTTTCTGTCGTAACCTGAGACATTTCCCAGCTGTTCTTCATTCTGTAAACCAAAAGTTAAACAAAATGCTCAAGCTGGTTATAGTCAGCAATAAAGACCTGACAGAGGCTCTGATTGTTACTTATGTGACTAAATGGGTTTCATTGCTGTGCCTGTCCACAATTGTAAAATAAACAGTCATCCTTGACCTTGTGGCCCACCTATCACTGGGACAGAAAGTGAGGGGGAATCAATATTAAAACCTGACCGAAGTTCTAACCCTTACCCAGTTCAAAATTGGAATATATCCTTCCATCCTGGCCCACTTGGGCAGCCAGTTTTGGATACACTATTCTTTAAGCTGGAATATATTGTGTAGATCCTAAACTGCAATAAGAGTCCTGTGTATGTTGCTATGTATTCTAGCTCCTCCCCCACTTCCCAAATTTCTCTTGCATTCATTGAATAACACAGCTCTGCATTATTCTTGACCGTATGGTTAGAGCACCACCTTCAGGGAATGCTCATTACCAATTTGTTGCTCTCCCCCTCACCTAGTTTCCTCCCACCATGTGTTCACAAAGGGCTCCGGTCCTGGATCTAGTGAGACAAGTGAGGACTGCCGTGGTTGGCTGTCTGGACGATCTCCTATGAGCAGAGTCTCACTTTTCCCTGGAGGACAACATAGTGATCACCATTCGCACTCTACCGGAGTTCGGCTGGGATCTGAACTTCAAAAAGTCTGCTCTAGCTCTAACCAGGCAAGGGCTGGATTCTGAACTTCAAAAAGTCTGCTCTAGCTCTAACTAGGCAACTGGAATTCCTGGATCTATTTCTGGATCAGCGGGGGCTAAGGTATTTCTCTGAGCTGAGCAGACCTAACTAATCACATGCAGCTGCACTGATTACAAATCAAAATTCACAACAATTACATCAACACTGCTTACAGTGAGAAAAACTAAAATTACCTAGCAAACAAAAATACAGCCCCTCTGAACACAGCGAGCCAGCACTAAATCTAACTTATCCTAGCACCTATCTAGGAGGGTGCTACAGGTCATTACTATGAGTTGACATCAATATTCTTTCACACTTTAGATTCATTTGAACATTTACTTGCCTAAATGTCTTTGAAAATGTTTTCTCAGTGTTCCTCTCTTAAGCGATCTATTTTTAATTTTTATGTGAGCTTTTTGGAATTTTTTTTTTTTTTTTTTTTACAGAGTGAAGGACTGGTTCAGTGAGAATGTGCATCTGGTTTGCTGTCGGATTTGTGCAAGAGCTCTTTCCAGTGCAATTCAGTATCATAACAAGTAAGCCAATAACCGTAGTAAACTATAAATGCTTATTCCCGTAGTATTTTTTTTATATGAAGACGACCTTGTCTCAGTACCTCCCATAGTAAGTTTTTAAAGTGTAATTCCACTTTTGTTGAGAAAAAAAACATTCCCCTCTGGGTGATCTATGTACATTGCAAGGATTATAACAACCTTTGTTGCAGATTCCTACCTTTTTGTGATTCTGAAGAAATCACTGTTTGTTCCTCTGTGCTGAATGGGTCTAATGGGAGTGGTTTCATAATTATCTATCAGCTGTGCAGCTGCAGAACACTAATGAGGAAATCTGCTGGGCCTGCATCCCTTTAGACATGTTCCTATTGGGGGTATTTCACCAAAAATGATATTTGTTCCAGGGGATGCCTGAAATCTGACTTGTATCTTAGGCAGACTTCTGGGAAAATTGGTGAGCCAATCACACAAGCAGGAAATGTATGTTTCTGGGGTGTGTCCAGTACACATTCTGTGTTCAGAACAACTCCAGGTAGCCATATTGCATTTTCAGAAAATTACAGCAGCTGCAGATTGAAAAGGAAAGATCATTTTTAATAACATTCAATTACAATGTGACTTGTGTTGCAATTGTATATGCTATATTATTTTTTCTTTATTTGCTATTTATTTTCCCCCACGAAAGTGGAGTTACCCTTTAAGTAAGAAAATGTGTGTGATGTCCACCCCAAAAACAGTTGCTTTGTGTTATAAGAGTAAATGCCTATGCATATAAACAGATGAATTATTGCTAGATGTACTTGCACTGGATATGTCTGGGAGCTGGTAGTGCCTACATAACATGCAGTGTGGCATACATGTCAGTACAAGACCTTACTGACAAAAGAAAAAGTACACTGCCTCCCTCACACTCTCTTAGGTAAATTAAGTAAATCATTTGCACCAAATTTTCTGGCAGTTTGGTCCATTTAAAATGGCCTGGGCCAATAAAAAAGACTTTCTGCCAGTTTCAGTAGCTTCACCGAAGCATGCTGCAAATTTCGGTAGTTTTTAATAACAAAACATCTACAGGGTCACGCAGAGTGAGTAATAAAGTGAACCCATATAGTACAAACAATATAATGTATATCATCCAAATGAAATAAAGTCCAAAAAAAGTGAAAGTGGTAGAATGTGGAATCCTTGTCCAGGGGCGGACTGACAACTCATGGGGCCCCCGGGCAATAGGAGATTATGAGGCCCCCGGGCAATAGGAGAAGATTATGGGGCCTCCGGGCAATAGGAGATTATGGGGCCCCCAGGCAATAGATTATGGGGCCACACAGTATACAAACAATATACACACACAGTATACACACACAGAATACACATACACACACTGAAAAGGTACTGGAGAGGCGGGGCAGCTATAATCTTGGGATTTTTAAAAAAACACAGATTTTTACATACTGTCCCTGGTTTTATGGAGGCTGGCAACCCTGATGGGGCCCCTTAGTGGCTTGGGGCCCTCGGGCAGTGCCCGAGAGCCCGAATGGTCAGTCCGCCCCTGTCCTTGTCAGTACATCTGTAACATAGCCACCATCCATCACCAAAAGTGAGATCTATCCTATCTATACACCCAGCCTGGGCCTTTCGATGCCGCTTAAATAAAATCTCAAAGCCAGAGGTGAGGACCATTAAGATGTTTCCATAGATCGACTCCTGTTGTTTATCTGTATCTATAGTAAAAAAACATTTTTCTGACTTGTCTAGCCTGCTAAGAGGAGTCAATGTAAGAAGTGGAGATAGTGGCTCATTTAGGGTAATGGGGTATTAGAGTGTTAGGGGGGGAGATTTATGTTGCAGAGTTCCTTGTGACTGGAACCAATTATTTACTCCAACTATACCCCTAATAGTGGTACGGAATACCATCAACCCAATAAAGTGCAAAAACCTAATGTGCAGCAGTGCACCTCTGGCTTTAAGGAGATTTTATTTAGGCGGCCCTGACTTTTTGAAAACCATTTTTTTTTTTTACCATGTAACTCCATATTTACCTGTTGTATTACATGTATTTACCTGTTGGCATTAGGAGCCCTGCATCTAAAATTACCAGCCACATATCCCAACACTAAAACTGCATTAATCTTATGTAGCATCTGTGGAGTAAAAAAGTCGTCATTGGAAGGTTGTAGGGGAAGTGCCCACATGACTTGGAAGTTGGGTGTTATGTGAGATTCTTCTCAATACCTAACATCTTCATATGTTACTTTTTTAAATCTGTATGGGCTTGTAATTTTTTATCTCTTTTGGGTATCGCACAGTAAAGAATACATTTGTTTCTTGCCTGTGTTAGCTAGTCATAAGCTAGGTGCCACTGGGGAACTACACACATTGAGTCCTTTACCATTCTTGTTAACTTTGTGTGGGTTAGCGATACACTCTGGCCGGAGGCCATATTGCACTTGAGCCCCCCCACACACACACAGAAGGACTCTTGTCTTTTCTTCAGCCAGTGACATAAGTCTGTTTCTACCTGTCTCGGCACTAAACTATGAAGTAATTTTGAGAAAGTAGCACTACTTGTCTCCACCAGCTCTTCATGACACAGTGCACTCTATACCAGTGGTCTCCAAACTGCAGCCCGTGGGCCGGATGCGACCCTTGGCTTGCATTTTTCCAGCCCTTTGGGTATTATTCCTTCCACTGATGCCAACGATGAGGCATATTTCTCCAATTAATATAATGGTTGAACACTATTCCTCCCACTGACATTAATGATGTTGCACTATTCCTTCCACTGACTCCAACAATGGTACATAATTACTCCCACTGATATAAACGATGGAATACTATTCCTCCCACTGACACCAATGATGGGTCTATATTCCTCTTATTGACCCCAATGATGGAGCACTATTCCTCCTGCTGACACCAGTGATGGGCATTGTCTCTTCCACTGACACAAACGATGGGGCACATGATGGTGCAACTGACTGTGCTATCCCCCTTTTGTGGTGCTGCCCATATCTTGTATTAGGAAAAATCTCTCTCCAGTAACCCTTAAGCCAGCCATAGCTGGATAGAACCTTGGCTTCTTTAGCAGGCACCAGCCGAGATGCGATCCATCTATGGGCAGGCTGATCGTACCCAAGTCGTTCCATTGATTGACTTGGGTACAACCAGCATTTCGGATTTTTAGCATGCAATTATTGCCAGTGGCAATAGCCACTAGCAGTAACCATTGTGTTATCCTGACAGGGCCTGATCTGGGAATTTTAGTGATTTTGCTTTCCTTCAACCCATGGTTGCAGGAAATAAAATTGCATAATCTATGGCCTGCCTTAAAGTCCATCCTTGTGAGAACCCACAATAAGTCCCATTAAAGGGTAATGCTGCTGTCAAAGTGGATTACATAATGCAACAAGTCCTCACTACAGCATTCCCATGCCCTGGACTGTATCACAATTCTCTCCTGTATACATCACCTCACAAGGGAGTAATGAGTCAAATCCCTTTGGCACCAGCCAAAAGTTCACGTAACAAACTTAACAATAACCTTATACAGTGGAACCTCGGATTGTGAGTAACGCAGTTAACGGGCGTTTTGCAATACGAGCACTGTATTTCTAAAAATCCTAACTCGGTTTGCAAGTGTTGTCTCGCGAAACGAGCAGGATTTAGGCCAAAGCTGTGTGCAGTACTGCTTTTGGCCTGAGGTGGGGGGCGCCGGAGCCGATCGTCGCCGTTTGGAAATGTACGGAAAGGCCCGAGGACAGTTCGGTTGACCTCGGCAAACCTGCTGAGGTCAGCCAAAGTGTGCTCGGGCATTTTCGGCCGTTTCCGAGGCTCTCCGATGCCCCCCGCCTCTGGCCGCATGCGGTATTGCATCCCATTGAAGTCAATGCGGAACAAATTATTTTCGTTTCTATTGACTTCAATGGGAAAACTCGCTTTGATATGCGAGTACTTTGGATTACGAGCATACTCCTGGAACGGATTATGCTTGTAATCCGAGGTTCCAACTGTATAGGCACCTGCCCGCACATGTAATGGAATATTGGTAGCTGCGACATGAGGTTTGTACCAGTAAATTGTTTTTTAATACTGTTGGTTTAATATTATAACACATATGTTGTGTAGCCCATACCTAAGCTATACATCTTTTTCTTAGAGAAAACAGGCCCAAGAAAGGAGGGATTTGTGTTGCCAACCACACATCTCCAATTGATATAATTATCTTGGCTAATGATGGTTGCTATGCTATGGTAAGTAGAGCCTTGGGACACCCAGACTGTGAGAATATGTATATAGGAGTGTGTGTATATGTTTATATGGAGATCAATGTGTGTGTGTATGTACAGTGGGGGAAAGAAGTATTTGATCCCCTGCAGATTTTGTAAGTTTGCCCATTTACAAAGAAATGAAGGGTCTATAATTTTTATCATAGGTGTATTTTAAATGATAGCCACAGAATATCATCCAAAAATCCAGAAAAAAAACACATAAAACAAATTATATAAATTAAGCTGCAGTTCAGTGAGTGAAAGTAAGTATGCGATCCCCAAGCAAAACATGACTTGGTTCCAGTACTTGGTGGAGAAAACATTGTTGGCAAGCACTGAGGTAAGACGTTTCTTGTAGTTGGTGACCAGGTTCGCACACATCTCAGGAGGGATTTTGGTCTACTCTTCTTTGCAGAAGAGTCTTCTTGGCTGTCACTTGGCAACTTGAAGTTTCAGCTCCCTCCATAAAATTTCTACAGGATTAAGGTCTGGAGACTGACTAGGCCCCTCCATGACCTTTTATTGTGCTTCTTTTTGAGCCACTCCTTTGTTGCCTTGGCGGTATGTTTTGGGTCATTGTCATGCTGGAAGACTCATCCATGACGAATCTTCAATGTTCTTACCTGAGGGAGAAAAAGGTTCTCATTCAGTATTTTGCAATACATGGTCCTATCCATTGGCCCCTCATTGCAGCAGAGTCAGTCTGTACCTTTTTAGCAGAGAAACTCCCCCAAAGCATCATGTTTCAACCTCCGTGCTTGACTGCAGGGATGGTGTTCCTAGTCTCGGAGTCAGCATTTTTGTTCCTCCAAGCACAGAGCCGAGTTCTTGCCAAAGACCTCAATTTTGGTCTCATATGACCACAGCACTTTCTCCCAATACTTCTCTGAATCATTTAGATGTTCATTGGCATGACTGTACATGTGCCTTCTTGAGGAGGGAGACTCACTGTGTTTGGAGGAAGAAAAATGCTGACTATGACCCTAAGAACACCATCCCTACAGTCAAGCACAAATGGTGGAAACATTATGCTTTGGGGCTGTTTCTCTGCTAAAGGTACTGACCGACTTTGCCGCATTGAGGGGCCAATGGATGGGGCCATGTATTGTACAATATTGGATGAGAACCACCTTCCCTCAGCCAGAACACTGAAGATGGGTCATAGATGGGTCTTCCAGCATGACAATGACCCAAAACATACCATAAAGAAAACCAAGGAGTGAATCAAGAAGAAGCACATTAAGGTCATGAAGTGACCTAGTCAGTCTGCAGACCTTAATTTTGTAGAAAATTTATGGAGGGAGCTGAAACTTCGAGTTGCCAAGTGACAGCCAAGAAACTTTAAGCATTCAGAGAAGATCTGTAAAGAAGAGTGGATCAAAATCCCTCCTGAGATGTGTGCAAACCTGGTCATCAACTACAAGAAACGTCTTACCTCTGTGCTTGCCAACAAGGGTTTCTCCACCAAGTACTAAGTCATGTTTTGCTTGGATCAAATACTTATTTCACTTACTGAACTGCAACTTAATTTATAGCATTTCTTTTATGTGTTTTTTTTTTTCTGGATTTTTCGATGATATTCTGTCTCTATCATTTAAAATACACCTATGATAAAAATGATAGACCCTTCATTTCTTTGTAAGTATATAATATACACACACAGTTAATATGGAGATGAATGGTGTCTGTCTAAAGAAACTGTCAGGACCTCTCATCCACAGAGCTTTACTATGCCTGCCCATTCCTGCCTGATCTGCCATTCATAGAAGCCCTACTACAGTTTTTATATGAATGACTGGGATCTATAAATGGAGGGGGGCAAAGCTATCAATCATCCACCCATCCTCCATGCATAGATCCTTTGTCATTCGTAGAGGCTGTAGTATGGCTTCTATGAATGGCAGATCTGGCAGGAAAGGGTGGGTATAGTTGGGCTCTCTTGATAAGAGCTCCTGACAGCCCTTTAGTTGTATTCACCCCCGTTGCACCAGAAGATTGGTGGCGGTGGGTTGGGAGGGTAGGACACGGGAAGATTCTACTGAAAAGAGAAATATAAACCCAAAGGATACATCACACGAAGGGCTCCTTTACACTTGCTTCGACTTTAACACACATAAAAGCACCTACCGCTTCAGCATGCTTTTTTTGATGCGTTTCCAATGCTTCGGTGATGCTTCTGTGGTGCTTTTCTGAAGCTGTAATGAAGCTTGGCAAATGCCTTGTGTATGCTGATTTTCTATTTGTTTAAAAGGTCCCAGTAAAACCCTAGCTCATTAGTACCCATGTTCAGCAGATCTCCAGCTTGTTAGCACCCTCGTACAGCAGATCTGACACTTTCCTAATACTCCCATACAGCAGATCCTCTGCTCAGTAGAACCTCCAGCTCAGCTGATGCCCTCTCAGTAGTACCCCCAGCTTTGATGATCCCCCTGCTCAGTAGTAACCCCCAGCTCTGCTGATCATCTGGTTTTCTGGTCCCCTCTCACCTCCTGCTATGTTGCTCCATGCTACACCCTACATGTAACATGTTAGTATCTCCCGCTCTGGTCACCCATCTCTGCTGATCCTCTGTTGCTCAGTCCTCTCTCCAGTCACATTCACCTTCCGCTATAGCGTATCCATTTTGCACACCATAGGGTTTGTTTACTAAAACTAGCAGGATCTGGACTGGAGTGGAGCAACTAGCAGACAGCAAGCATGGGGGTTAATTTACTAAGACTGGAGAGTGCAAAATCTGGTGCAGCTGTGCATGGTAGCCAATCAGCTTCTAACTACAGCTTGTTCAATTAAGTGTTGACAAAATAACTTGAAAGCTGATTGGTTTCTATACAGAGCTGCACTAGGTTTTGCACTTTCCAGTTTTAGTAAATCAACCCCCATGCTTGCTGTCTGCTAGTTGCTCCAGTCCAGACCCTGCTCACCTTCCTGCTGCACACCAGATGTCACGTCCGCAGCAGACACTTCCAGAATATATTCACATGAACCTGAAGTCACTCCTGATGACGTCTTTCGGTTCTCTTGTGGGTTTCTCAGTGCATCCTGGGATATCTCATACCTGCAAGACCTCCAAAGCAAAGCGAAAGCCGAATAAAAGTCTCTCAGAAGCTTCAGGTACTGTAAGCTAACTTTTTCATAGTCATCTTTGGAGGCTTTGCGAGAAGATGGCAACATGTGATATAATTTTTGAAGCAAAGCAAACACAATGTGTGAACAGGACTGTAAGGTAACCATTTTTTATTTAGTGACAGGTGCTATGATTAGCATTCAGAGTGTTTTAAAGAAGCATGTCCAATTTTGAAACAAGTGTAAATGAGTCCTAACTGTAAGTTGTGTTCCTTTTTGCTGATTTCTAAATTTTTATTTTTAACTAAACTTGGTCTTTAAGCTTTGAATGCTACTCCTTTCTTTTATAATAGTTTCTCTCTGCACATAGTTCTGTAGTAAGAATTGCATGGCAGCCAATCACAATGATCACATGACACGAGAGCCTGTCTAATTTGTCTCAGGCTTTAAACTCAAGAGCAAATAAAATCTAATATATTGCATTTTACAGCCCTTGTGGTGGCTGTATTAGTGTGTTTTTTTTTCTAGAAAATACCTGTAACTCTTGCCAGAAATGCAGTGTCCTGTGCTGCACTGAACATTACCTTTTTTTCCTAGCTATTTTCAGCACACTACCAATTGCTCTGCCCCCCCGTAGTGGAGATGAAAAGATAGAGACCTGTTTTGTAGTCCGTATTAAGAAAGCAGCCTATAGTAACAACCATTGCTCCCTCCATAGACACTGATAGGAAGTGTGTTATTTGCAGTATTACTCAGTGAAAATAAACTGAAAGAAGCTTGAAGAAAGAAAATGAATGCAGCCACTACACCAAGGACTAGTAAGCCGCAATATATTACATTTTGGGATTTGGGCTTAGATGCACTTTAAGTGGAGAACTTAAAAGGGCCAGCTCCTGCTGATAGAAATGGGTTAATAAAATTGATTTTTATTTTTATTGCGGTAGGGTTTTGCTATGTGATGTACATACTGCTTTTCTAATATGTATTCCAATTATTGTTATATACTCTTGGTAGTTTTAAGCTCCCAGATGAAATATGAGTCTGTTTGTTTCTGGTGTGTTTGCCTTTGTTCTTGCTGCATAGCTTTAATACACAGACGATAAATGCATATTGTTGCCATTTCAGTTCTTTAGATTTTTTTTAATGCTATGTCTTGTTATTCAGGTTGGACAGGTTCACGGAGGACTTATGGGAGTTATCCAAAGAGCTATGGCAAGAGCATGTCCACATGTGTGGTTTGAACGTTCTGAGATGCGTGACCGCCACCTAGTGACAAAAAGGTATAATCATGCTATTTTCTTATCCAAAAATTATGCTCTTCACAAATGATATTGATCATAGCCAGTACCAAGATCCTATTAGCTGTCAATTTGCTATTTGTGGTGATGCACATTTAGGGCCACCACCCAAACACCAGCAAATTTCTAACAGAGTTGCAGCTACACATCTCCCTGCCTATTTTATCTAGCAATTTGTAGCTAGATGCATCTTTAGCTGACCACAGTACACTTCTACACGGCTCCACTTTTTGCAAAAATAAAAAATGCACATATATATGCTGAAAAAAAGGGCATTTATATTTGCAATTGTTCTTGCAAAGCATTGCGATCGTGATCGGTGGATTGCAGGTGCAATGCAAGGCTCCTGCAGACTCCTCTTTAAGTTATATGTCTATACCAAGCTACAGACTTTCAATGGAGTAAGAGTGTGGTGACCACTGCTCTTGAGTTCCTTTGAGAACTACAAATCCACCTGCCGCAGTGGAAGTTCAGACTTGTACTTTATTCATTCACAGGTTTCTGCCAGTTTCAACCCTGACAGCTGCTTCAGGAAAGAAAAAACCCCACATGCTGTCAGAGGGGGGCTTTTTGGCATTAGGGAGGTCTGCTTGTCACCATGTTTCACCCTAAATTTGATTGTAACATAATATGGTCTTAAAAGTGGAGTTAGTCTTTAAACTGGTGTGCAATGATCACCAGCACGTGCAATAAATAACCTGTGTAGCTACTGAAGATGGCAATTCTATTTCCAGCTTCGGTGCTGCAAAAAGTCAGTTGCTCAGTGATTGAGATGCAGATCATAAAAATGATACTGCATCTGTGACAAATCACTGCTACAAGATTGTTCTTATGAAATTTACCTTTAATTTGAAAAAAATCTGCATGAGCAGCACAGTCGCTAAGTGGTTAACACTTTCGCCTAGCAGCACTAGGGGTATTGGTTCGTATCCCAACCACGGCATGACCTGCCTGGAGTTTACATGTTCTCCCTTCGGGTACTCCGTTTCCTCCCACACTCCAAAGACATGCTGGTAGGTTAATTGGCTCCTGTCTAAATTATTCCTAGTATGTGTTTGTTTGAATGTGAGTTAGGGACCTTAGATTGTAAGCTCCTTGAGGGTGTGAATGTAAAATACATACAGGTGCATCTCGTACAATTAGAATATCATCAAAAAGTTTATTTTAGTAATTTGATTAAAGTGAAACTCGTATATTTTATATAGATGCGTTACACACAGAGTGATATATTTCAAGTATTTCTTTATTGTAATTTTGTTGATTATGGTTTACAGCTAGTGAAAACCCAAAATTCAGTATCTCAGAAAATTTGAATGTTATATAAGGCCAATAAAAAAAAGGATTTTTAATACAGAAATGTTGGCTTACTGAGAAATATGTCCATGTACAGTATAGTATGCACTCAATACTTGGGCAGGGTTCCTTTTGCATGAATTTCTGCACCACTGCGGCGTGGCATGGAGGCAATCAGCCTGTGGCACTGCTGAGGTGTTATGGAAGCCCAGGTTGCTTTGATAGCGGCCTTCAGCTCATCTGCATTGTTGGGTCTGGAGTCTCATCTTCCTCTTGACAATACCCCACAGATTCTCTATGGGGTTTAGGTCAGGCGAGTTTGGCCTATCGGGCACAGTGATACCATAGTCATTAAACCAGGTATTGGTACTTTTGGCCAGGTGGACCAACACCAGCAGATGACATGGCTCCCCAAATCATCACTGACTGTGGAAATGTTTGCATTTCATTTGGAAATCCAGGTCCCAGAGTCTGGAGGAAGAGTGGAAAGGCACAGAATCCAAGTTGCATGAGATCCAGTGTCAAGTTTCCACAGTGGACCAATACTTGCTGGTATTGGTCCACTGTGTTTTATCAAGTCCAAAGTCTGCGCAGCCCTCTATCAGGAATTTCTAGAGCACTTCATGCTTTCCTCTGCTGACCAGCTTTATGGAGATGCGGATTTCATTTTTCAGCAGGACTTGACACCTGCCCACACTGCCAAAAGTACCAATACCTGGTTTAATGATCATGGTATCACTGTGCTTGATTGGCCAGCAAACTCGCTTAACCTAAACTCCATAGAGAATCTGTGGGGTATTGTCAATAGGAAGATGAGATACCTGACCCAACAATGCAGACGAGCTGGAGGCCGCTCTCAATGGAATCCAGGCTTCCATACACGAACACCTCAGCAGTGCTACAGGCTGATCGCCTCCATGCCATTCTGCATTGATGCAGTAATTCATGCAAGCCCCAACCAAGTATTGAGTGCATACTATACTGTACATGGACATTCGTTTCAATAAGCCAACATTTCTGTAATAAATTTTTTTTTTTTTATTGATTTTAGGTAATTAATTTTCTGAGATACTGAATTTTGGGGTTTCGCTAGCTGTAAGCCATATTCATTAAAAGAAAGAAATGCTTGAAATATATTACTCTGTGCGTAATGCATCTATATAAAATATTAGTTTCACTTTTTGAATTGAATTACTAAAATTAACTTTTTGATATTCTAATTTTATGATATGCACCTGTATGTAAAGCGTTGTGTAAATTGATGGCACTATATAAGTATCTGTAATCATTGTAGCATTTTGTATTGCTTGCATGAAAGTCTTAGAATTTTCAACTCTGTTACATTTAGTTTAGTTCAAAGCATATTTAAACCCCAAAACAAAAATGTATAGTATTGCAGTTTAGTGTTCCGTAGATGGGATTACTTTTCTTTTTCACACATTTTTTTTTTCTTTATTTTAACCTGGTAATCCTGCCATTAACTTGCTGTACTAAGCAGCCTTGTCACCCTAGGACAGGACTGCAAAACACTATGTTAGGGCTACATACTGTGACACCCCCCTGTCATCTCTATAACAGGAAGAGGTCTTGTGTAGTTGAAGGAGGTCATGGGGGAACAATGATGTATCTGTTAACTTATCAGCTTATAAAATTGTTACAGCAATCTCTCTTTTTTGCACTTGTTGAACAGATATAATAAAATGCTTTCACAGTCCAAAAGAGAAATCTATTGTTAGCGTTTGCATGGACTTTAACTGCACTTCATTGTTCTTTAAACAGGCTGCGAGCTCATGCTTTGGATAAGGAAAAACTACCAATTCTCATCTTCCCTGAAGGTAGGTGCCATCAATTTTTTTTTTCCCCAGAATGCTGAATATGCCGGATCTGTCAGTGCTGATTTCTTCCTAGATATTGCAGAGGGGTGAATTTTGCATTTATGTTGTAAGATCATTCTGGACACTGAGACTAAAGCTGTCCACTGAAATTTATTTTGACTTCCTTGTGAAAGCCGGTATTTGCATATTAGAGCTATGCTGTGTGCTTCAGAAGGTAACAGAGGTAATGTGCAAGCATTCAGCTTCTCAGAGGTCCTATTGAAAGCTTAATTTATATACATTTTAGTGCACTTCTGGCTACTCTGGACACAAATTCTAGCACAAAAGAGCTCTACTTTTACCGGTCTTGCAAAGCTCTGGTGCATCAATGTTTTAGGCTGTTGCGCCTACTTTTCTACTAATATACCAATATGGTTAAAGCTGATCCTCCTCTCCTGCTGGCTCCTCTGCACTGGTAGACTGATCCTGCAGCCCCCCCCCCCCTTCCATGCTCTGGTGGTCTAAGGTCCTCAGACATCATCAAGACTCACGCTGTGACCACAGCCCTGCAATGGATGTGAGGATGCAAAGAGACAATCCAATACCAGAACACGGGGGAGTGCTGTCTGCCAAGGAAGCAGAGGATTGGATTAGGAAAACTGCTTTTACTGTCCAATAGACTAAATAAGCAGGGTAACCCTTGCAGTGCAGGTGCAGCCCCACTGTAAGGAAGGATTTTTAGGTTTCTTCGAATTGGGCTTCAAGTAAAGTGTGAATAAATCTCCCAGGGAGCATGGTGTTTAACCATTAAACCTTGTGTGCTTATGTAGATATAGTTTAATTATGTGTGTTCTAGCAGTCCAACACTGTCATGATTGATTATATCCTTAGGGTAGATTAAGTAGACTTAAAGTATCAAAAGCCAAAACTTTTATTTATTTATTTTTTGATGAATTCTAGAATAGTTAAAAAACCCCTGTATTTTTTTTCTGCTGTCCGCATCCTCTTGGGAAGATTTCCCTACTACAGTGGTAATTTGTTTCATAAACCTATGTAACTACATGGTAAAGTATGACAGAGGATTATTTTGAGTAGACCGACCCTTTAACAACTAATGGTTTATTTAATAAATATTAATATTTTCTGGATTTTTTTTTATTATGCAAAAGTGAATGGATTTTTTTTTTTTATGCAGGAACCTGTATTAATAACACTTCCGTTATGATGTTTAAAAAAGGAAGTTTTGAAATAAGTGGTACAATATACCCAGTAGCAATAAAGGTAAGACCGATTGTTGTCAGATTTTGCAAGCATTGAATGCGTATACAGAACATACATATGTGGGGGACTTATATATAGATGTGGATGGGTCCATGTCCATGGTTTCCATTTCCCTTTCACTCTAAACTGCAGCACATACTGTAGATGTGAAAAGCCATCTAAACTCGTGAAAATAGACACCTGTGAATATCATACCAGGAAATATACAAAACATCCATCCTAAATAAAATATAGTCCATAAAACATCTGTAAGTCCATGATTAGACACCCAAGATACCAATAAAAATGTTCTTGCCACCATTGTGCTAATAAAGTGGGAATCAAAAACACCTGGTGATCCCATAGGAGAGCAGCTCACCATCACATTTGACCCCCCCCCCAGATTATTAAAGGGTCTGGAATCGCTTTTGTACAATCCTCACTTTAAGAGATGTGATGGCTCAAGTTTCCTCCTTTAGTGGGTGGTGCTTTAGAGCTGCTGGCTATGTAAGAGTGATGGCAATGACTTCCCATCGTCTCCTGAGGAGTTTGTGCAGACAAAACACATATTTTAAGGGTGGGTTCCCAGTAGGGATGAGCTTCGAGTTCGAGTCGAACTCATGTTCTACTCGAACATTGGCTGTTCGCAAGTTCGCCGAACAGCGAACAATTTGGGGTGTTCGCGGCAAATTCGAATGCCGCGGAACACCCTTTAAAAGTCTATGGGAGAAATCAAAAGTGCTAATTTTAAAGGCTTATATGCAAGTTATTGTCATAAAAAGTGTTTGGGGACCCGGGTCCTGCCCCAGGGGACATGGATCAATGCAAAAAAAGGTTTTAAAAACGGACGTTTTTTCAGGAGCAGTGATTTTATTAATGCTTAAAGTCAAACAATAAAAGTGTAATATCCCTTTAAATTTCGTACCTGGGGGGTGTCTATAGTATGCCTGTAAAGGGGCGCATGTTTCCTGTGTTTAGAACAGTCTGACAGCAAAATGACATTTGGAAGGAAAAAACTCATTTAAAACTACCCGCGGCTATTGCATTGCCGACAATACACATAGAAGTTCATTGATAAAAACGGCATGGGAATTCCCCACAGGGGAACCCCGAACCAAAATAATAAAAAAAAAAATGATGTGGGGGTCCCCCTAAATTCCATACAAGGCCCTTCAGGTCTGGTATGGATATTAAGGGGAACCCCAGCCAAAATTTTAAAAAAAAATTGACGTGGGGTTCCCCCTAAATTCCATACCAGACCCTTCAGGTCTGGTATGGATTTTAAGGGGAACCCCGCGCCAAAAAAAAAAAAAAAAACGGCGTGGGGTCCCCCTAAAAATCCATACCAGACCCTTATCCGAGCACGCAACCTGGCAGGCCGCAGGAAAAGAGGGGGGGACGAGAGTGCGGCCCCCCCCCCTCCTGAACCGTACCAGGCCACATGCCCTCAACATTGGGAGGGTGCTTTGGGGTAGCCCCCCAAAACACCTTGTCCCCATGTTGATGAAGACAAGGGCCTCATCCCCACAACCGTGGCCGGTGGTTGTGGGGGTCTGCGGGCGGGGGGCTTATCGGAATCTGGAAGCCCCCTTTAACAAGGGGACCCCCAGATCCCGGCCCCCCCCCTGTGTGAAATGGTAAGGGGGTACTTACCCCTACCATTTCACTAAAAAACTGTCAAAAATGTTAAAAATGACAAGAGACAGTTTTTGACAATTCCTTTATTTAAATGCTTCTTCTTTCTTCCTTCATCTTCTTCTTCTTCTGGTTCTTCTGGCTCTTCTGGTTCTTCCTCCGGCGTTCTCGTCCAGCATCTCCTCCGCGGCGTCTTCTATCTTCTTCTCCTCGGGCCGCTCCGCACCCATGGCATGAGGGGGGAGGCTCCCGCTCTTCTCTTCATCTTCTTCTTCATCTTCATCTTCTTCTTCTTCTTCTTCTTCTTCTTCTCTTCTTCATCTCTTCTTCCTTCTTCATTTCTTCTGCGGGCCGCTCCGCATCCATGCATGGAGGGAGGCTCCCGCTGTGTGACGGCGTCTCTTCGTCTGACGGTTCTTAAATAACGGGGGGCGGGGCCATCCGGTGACCCCGCCCCCCTCTGACGCACGGTGAATTGACGGGACTTCCCTGTGACGTCACGGGGAATGCCACAGGGAAGTCCCGTCATGTCCCGTGCGTCAGAGGGGGGCGGGGTCACCGGGTGGCCCCGCCCCCCGTTATTTAAGAACCGTCAGACGAAGAGACGCCGTCACACAGCGGGAGCCTCCCTCCATGCATGGATGCGGAGCGGCCCGCAGAAGAAATGAAGAAGGAAGAAGAGATGAAGAAGAGATGAAGAAGAGAAGAAGAAGAAGAAGAAGAAGAAGAAGAAGAAGAAGATGAAGAAGAAGATGAAGAAGAAGAAGATGAAGAGAAGAGCGGGAGCCTCCCCCCTCATGCCATGGGTGCGGAGCGGCCCGAGGAGAAGAAGATAGAAGACGCCGCGGAGGAGATGCTGGACGAGAACGCCGGAGGAAGAACCAGAAGAGCCAGAAGAACCAGAAGAAGAAGATGAAGGAAGAAAGAAGAAGCATTTAAATAAAGGAATTGTCAAAAACTGTCTCTTGTCATTTTTAACATTTTTGACAGTTTTTTAGTGAAATGGTAGGGGTAAGTACCCCCTTACCATTTCACACAGGGGGGGGGCCGGGATCTGGGGGTCCCCTTGTTAAAGGGGGCTTCCAGATTCCGATAAGCCCCCCGCCCGCAGACCCCCACAACCACCGGCCACGGTTGTGGGGATGAGGCCCTTGTCTTCATCAACATGGGGACAAGGTGCTTTGGGGGGCTACCCCAAAGCACCCTCCCAATGTTGAGGGCATGTGGCCTGGTATGGTTCAGGAGGGGGGGGGGGGCCGCACTCTCGTCCCCCCCTCTTTTCCTGCGGCCTGCCAGGTTGCGTGCTCGGATAAGGGTCTGGTATGGATTTTTAGGGGGACCCCACGCCGTTTTTTTTTTTTTTGGGCGCGGGGTTCCCCTTAAAATCCATACCAGACCTGAAGGGTCTGGTATGGAATTTAGGGGGAACCCCACGTCCATTTTTTTTTTTTAAATTTTGGCTGGGGTTCCCCTTAATATCCATACCAGACCTGAAGGGCCTTGTATGGAATTTAGGGGGACTCCCACATCATTTTTTTTTTTTTTTAATTTTGGTTCGGGGTTGCCCTGTGGGGAATTCCCATGCCGTTTTTATCAATGAACTTCTATGTGTATTGTCGGCAATGCAATAGCCGCGGTAGTTTTAAATGTGTTTTTTCCTTCAAAATGTCATTTTGCTGTCAGACTGTTCTAAACACGGGAAACATGCGCCCCTTTACAGGCATACTATAGACACCCCCCAGGTACGAAATTTAAAGGGATATTACACTTTTATTGTTTGACTTTAAGCATTATTAAAATCACTGCTCCTGAAAAAACGGCCGTTTTTAAAACTTTTTTTTGCATTGATCCATGTCCCCTGGGGCAGGACCCAGGTCCCCAAACACTTTTATTGACAATAACTTGCATATTAGCCTTTAAAATTAGCACTTTTGATTATTCATGTTCGTGTCCCATAGACTTTAACGGTGTTCGCGTGTTCGAACGAATTTTTTTCCTGTTCGCATGTTCTGGTGCGAACCGAACAGGGGGGTGTTCGGCTCATCCCTAGTTCCCAGTGTCGTCATGCTTGGATGTTTTTTGAGCTACGGGAATGCTACGGTCTTTGTATAGGAGGATGGCAGTCTGATTGTGATGGTGTGCTGCTCTCCTATAGGATTAGTTACTGGGTGTTTTTGCTTCGCACTTTATGAACACAACGGTTTTAAACAAAAAATATTTTAAAAGATTTTTCTTTAACCAGTCAGTACCCCTGAACACCACCATACCAGTTATATGATGTTGTACTGCACTGGTGACATTATTTTAAAAAAGTTGTTCTACTGGAAAAAAGTGAAAACCCACATTTTATTTTAATTTCTTAATTTTCCAAATTGTGACAAAAAATTCCAACTTCAAAAAAAACTCGCCATGTCTCCTAATTACCTCAGACTGTCTACTTTCCAAAAAAGGGTAATTTGTGGGATATTTGTACTGTCCTGGGCAGGGGCGGACTGACAACTCATGGGGCCACCGGGGCAATAGGAGATTATGGGGCCCCCAGGCAATCAGATTATGGGGCCACACTACACACACACTACACACACACTACACACACACTACACACACACTACACACACACTACACACACACTACACACACACTACACACACACTACACACACACTATACACACACTATACACACACTATACACACACTATACACACACTATACACACACTATACACACACTATACACACAGTATACACATCAACGCTGTATCCTGGCCTAGGCCGACAAGGCCCAGGCCTAGGGCAACACTTTGCAGGGGGGCAGCACGGAAAGAGTCCCCGCCGGGTTGCACTACTTTGTTAGTGTAGCGCCAGTCTTATGGAGCGGACTGGGCTGAGAGGCGAATTAGTCTAGCACCCGCACTGCTTCCGGTATGCGGGCGGCCGGCATTCCGCAAGTGTGGGAGGGGGGCGCCGCTTCTAATTTTGACTGTCCTCTCATCCTGGACCACAAACCTTCCTCACTGTGTCGTATGTTTTCTGCTGCACCATTGACATGGTTATATTTTCTTAGTCCTCTCCATAAAATTATCAGAAATTTGCGCTTAAAGTAGAACTATAGGCAACACTTTATTTTTTCATTTTGGATAGAATAAGGGAGAGTTTTAGCCCCTGTCAGTTTATTTTTTTACCCTCCCTGTCCCATTGAAGAGATTTCCCTTCACTTCCTGCCCCATAGCCAAACAGGAAGTGAGAGGAAATCTATGCAAATTAAGGGAATCTATTGCCCCCCCAGGCCCTCAGAACTAGTGTCCCTACTCGAAAATTTCAGGGCGGGTCTTAAACAGCAAGGGGTGTGGCCTTGACAGGAAGGGGTGGGCCATATTTAAATTGGGGGGTGCACAAGTTTAGTCAGGCCTAGGGCAGCACAAAACCTAAATGCACTACTGATACACATGTATACACAGACATGTTTCTATTGGCTGAGAAGGTACACGAGAGGTGGGGCAGCTATAATCTTGGGATTTTTAGACCAAAAGGATGTCGGTAAGGGACATCTCAAAGACAGATGTAAAAAAAACACAAATTTTTACATACTGTCCCTGGTTTTACTGAGGCTGGCAACCCTAGTGGCCCGGGGCTCTCGGGCAGTGGCCGAATGGTCAGTCCGCCCCTGGTCCTGGCATTTTAAGTGCCTCAAGAAATAGGCCGTCAGTACATTAGGATTGATCAATTTTCAAATAGGTGTATACTGTAGTTTGTAGATGCTATAACTTTCACACAAACCAATTAATATACATTTATTTGGATTTTTTTATCAGACATGGAGCAGAATGCATTTTGGCCTAAATTTTTATAAAGAAATAGCTGCAGGCATCACCCTAGTACCGTTTTTTAGAGCAGACAGTCAGCTTTATTGTAAT
Organism: Lithobates septentrionalis; assembly: GCA_037952835.1. Classification (NCBI taxonomy): domain Eukaryota; kingdom Metazoa; phylum Chordata; class Amphibia; order Anura; family Ranidae; genus Lithobates; species Lithobates septentrionalis. Next base: position 3,143,950 of record JBBDGP010000262.1, read on the forward strand.
AACAGTTGCTTGGCTGTTATTACAAGCAGCGGGAGGAGACGTCCGTCCCCCTCCCGCCACTCGCCCGGGCTCTCCCGTCCCACCGGGAGGCCAGAGCAACCAGTCGGCATGTCTGTCGGTTGGCCGAAGACCCGAACAAAGCCGATGCTTCTTTCGGGTCTCAGAACTAGTAACTCTGAAGTAATGTCATGACATCACTTCCTGGATCACTTGCATCTTAAAGACATCAGTTTAAAAAAAATATAAAGTATTAAAAACTGCCGATCTTAACGTTTTGAATACTTTCAAGTGCAGAGGAGGGGTTTAGGGTCTTATACACCCCCGATCCCTCCATAAAGAGTACCTGTCTCTGCCTATTACTGTCACAAGGGATGTTTGCATTCCTTGGGACAGCAATAACAGTGATAAAAAAAGTGTACCCCTTCTTTTTTTTTTTTTTAAATGTGCAGAATTCCGGCACACAATATCGGCTATCCGCCTGAGGTGGCTGAAATATCGGTATCGAAAAAACTATTGGTCGATCCCTAACCAAAAGTAAGCGCTATATTGCATACAGTGTTTGCAAACGGCACAATTGCCAGTTAAAGTTGCACAGTGCTGAATACCAAAAAATGGCCTAGTCATGTGTGATTTTTTTTTTTTACATTTACTGTAGCATGAAAAAGTATGTGAAACCCTTGTAATTAACTGGCTTTCTGCAGTAATTTCTTATAAAATGTGATCTGGTTCTTATCTAAGTCACAGCTATAGACACAATGTTTTTAAGCTGATAACACACAAACAATTCTAATTTCTTATGTCTTTAATGAACACACCCATTCAATAAATTACATGTATTACATTATTAAATTACCCACAAAAAATAATTTTTAAAAGACTCATGTTTGTCAGAAAATACCTTGGAGTGTTTGCTTGCCAAAATGGGGTTATTTAGTGTGTGTTTCCACTCCTTGTGCTCCATGGCCTCCAAGAATGTAATGGGTAGTCGAGAAATTATATGCATAATTTATGCATAATGTAAATGTAAAGGCTGTGAAAGTCTCACACACATGTGGTACCCTCATACTGCTCGTTAAAATTATGACTTTGTGACAAATTTTATTTAATTTCTTAATTTTCCAAAAGACTGATATAAAAATTACATCTTCAAAAAACTCACCATGCTGCTTACTAAAAATCCAAGATGAATGGGAACAAAGGGAATTAATACAAGGAGATCTTGCTGTTGGGAGTATCTAAGATGTATAAGACGCTTGGGGCACACTGTCCGACTAAAATATCACTTTGGTTGGAGGGATTCTTTAAGAAAAAAAAAAACTAACATTTCCAAATACAGATATATTTGTAATGTTTTCATACTATGACATGTATACTATTTTGTCTTCGTAGATGACAATCCTTTGACGTTAGTAAATGTTACAATGTATGTATGAATGAAATGTACTTCACCTAAGGCATTTCCTAACCTATCTAGGGCTTGCTAGGAAATTCTCACGCAAAAATGACCAGGAATATTTGATTCCTACATTTTCAAATTGTTTATCCTTTAGTCATTTTGATTAAAAGTTACTACAAATAACCCTGAGCTATTTTACAAATATCTGAGGGATATAGAAACCTGATACTTTGTAGTATGCTTTCTAGAGACATCTTAAAAATTCACCTGTGTGTTCCATGTTGTAGTATGACCCACAATTTGGAGATGCATTTTGGAATAGCAGTAAATACAGCATGGTAAGCTACTTACTGAGAATGATGACAAGCTGGGCCATCAATTGCAATGTGTGGTACCTGCCTCCAATGACTAGAAAGGTAATGTATGAACACTATTTTGTTCAAAATACACTTTGTTGATGTGTGATGATCTATGTGAAACTGAACGATTACAGGCAAGAGTGAGAAAAACCATTGGCTGAGAGGGTGGAATCTAACACGCAAACCACATCTGTTTATGCCTTCAATGATTAATAGTTGGAATAAGAACTAAGTGGGCTCTGACTTTCAGAACGGAAGTCACTATTTGCATTATTGAAGAGCTCAATTAAAGAAAATTAAATGTATGCGCAGACACCACTAGGTATCTGTAATGAAACTTGAACTCCAGGAATAATGTGACATAACAGACTTAGGCTAGGTTCACACATGTGCGGTGCGAATTTCCCTTCAGTTTTCACTGCAAATTTCCAAAGGAACTGTTCAGCCGCAATTTTTAGATGCGGATTTAAATTCTTGGAGCCGGTGGCCACCGGTGTTCTTTAACATTTGCTGGCTGTTAAGGAGTGGGCCAGAAAGCTGGCTGCCGCATCCTTAACAGATGACTCCATCAGCTGAATGTTAAAAAAACAAAAACAAAAAAAAACATTGCTGGTGTTCCGTTAAATTAGCCAATTCATCAAGATCTCCAATTATGTCACTTCCGGTTACTGTAAACCATGAGTAATTGGGGTCCCCCCCAATCCATATCAGGCCCTTTCGGATATTTTAACGGGAACCCTACCCCAAATTTTTTATTTTTTTTAAATGGTGTGGGGACCCCCCTCAAAACCTATACCAGATCCTTTTTTGAGCATGTAGCCTGGCAGGCCAGGAAAGGGGGGGGGGGTGAGCGAGCGCCCCCCCCCCCATCCTGAACCATACCAAGCCCCATGCCCTCAACATGGGGGGTGCTTTGGGTTAGGGGGCTCCCCTCCAGTGGTTGTGGGGGTCTGCAGGCAGGGGGCATATAGGAATCTGGAAGCCTCTTTAACAAGGGGGCCCCTAGGTCCCACCCTCCCATGTGCATGAGAATGGGGTACATTGTATTCATTCACCCAAAAAAATAAAATAAAAACAGAGTCCATTAATCACTGCCACAACGCAGAACGTCATATGACATCCTGGGCTTTCAATGGAGATATCTGAATGATGCCTGCAGCTACAGGCATCATTCAGATATCATCTTTTTTCAGCTAATGACGTCACGTCTGGCCCCCGGCAGTTGTAAACACTGCCGTGTATTTGGCTGGAAAGCCTGAAATCATTTTTTTGTGTTTTTGTTTTTTGTTTTTTATCTCGGGCTTTCCAGCCTAGAGGAGAGGAGGACCTGTTATGCACTATTCCTATTATGAGGGATGTTTACATTCCTTGTAATAAAAATGAAAGGGGAAAGTGTAAAAATAGAAAAAAAATAAAAAAAACAATAGAAAAAAGAAATTAAAGCGTCCCCGTTCACACCTGCTTGCACACAGAAGAGAACGCATACGTAGGTCGCGTATGCATATGTAAACAATGTTCAAACTACATAGGTGGCATATCGACGCAAACGTTGGAGGGAGAGCAATAAAGAAAGTCATCAATTGTTAAGGACATGGCGGCTGGTTTGCCGGCCTGCTCCTTGGCAACCAGCTATGAATGACGCCGGCCTAAAATTTGCAGCTAAACTACTACTCTGGAAATTCACAGTGAAAAGGGACCTGAAATTCGCACCGTACATGTGTGAACTTGGTCCTAATTTTAAGGATTGGGTTTCATCCTGTCTGATCAATGCACACTGTCCTAGTTCTGTGGGTGCTTCTTGGGCTTTTTCAGCATAAAACAATGATTACCTAGATTTGCAAGACTTTCACCTGGTCTTCTGTTCACATGTTCTTTAGTGGTCTAACACCCATCTCAAATCGTGAGAAGTCAGATTTTTATACTCAACGTAAACTCTTTTTCTTGGAATCCATTGAGAGAGATGGGCCCCACTCTTTGTTAATGTGTATGCTCTCTGTTCTGCTTGCTACATAAATTAGGCCTGTCGGTAGAGGGAATGGTTATCCTGGGCTGGCCTTGAGTCGTCTTTTTGTTTGTTTGCCAGTGTCTGATACTCCTGTAGGTGGCAGAATAACCATGAGGTGAGAGAACTCCTGTGTCTTTCAGTGTGCTCCAAGAAAATGAATTTGTAATAAGTACAAAACTATTTTTTTCTTTCTTATTATATAGTACAGTAGTACCTTCGATTACGAGTATAATACGTTCAGAAGCATGCTTGTAATCCAAAGCACTTGTATATCAAAGCGCGTTTCCCCATAGGAATCAATAGAAACTCGGATAATTTGTTCCAGTGTCACTGCTAGTGTATGCAGTACCGTATGTGGCCAGAGGTGGAGGGGGGGCATCGGAGACACTCAGACGCTCTAAGAAACTCGGAAACAGAGTGTTTCCGAGCATCACCAGCGCCCCCGCACCTCTGGCCACATGCGGTACTGCACACACCAGAGGCATGAATCCTGCTCATCTTGCAAAACAATGCTCGCAAATTGAGTCATGATTTTTTTTAAAAAACGCTTGTATTGCGAAACTCGTAAACCGCATTACTCGCAATCCGAGGTTTTACTGTACTTGTAGTACTGCATAATAAAATGAAAAGTATATTCCTTGTATTTGCAGGAGGGAGAAGATGCTGTTGAGTTTGCCAACAGAGTTAAGTCTGCAATTGCGAAGCAAGGTGGACTGGTAGAGTTGCCATGGTAAAAAAAAATGTTTCTGCCGCATATGTTTTAATGTAAAAAAAAAAAAAATGATGCAGTGTCTGTCATGTTGTGAAAGGTCATTCATGTAAAATGTTCACAAGTAGTATCTCCTGGGGAAAACCAAGTCTAATTTTCTGCAGTGGTACATGCTATCTCCATATTCCAGTGCAGAAATGTGTGTTCCAGCACTTTTTGGCTGTCCAGGGCAATCATGGAACAGATACATTCTGTACAGATTCCCACTGGGGAGCTGGTTATTGGCAGCATGGGTTCCCCTAATTTCCTGTTGTAGTCATCATAACTGGGACAGGAAGTGAAGGGAATTTTCCCAATGGAAACCTAAGCAACAGTACACAGACCAGGCAGGGGTTTAACCTTTCTCCTCTGGAGTTCGACTTTTAGAATGGCATCACTCTCACGCATTTTCTAAGTGTTTACTTTAGCCTGAAAGATTCATCCTCCACAATGTCCCTGACACACTCATTTAAACCCAAGTAGTTATTCTATTAAAGCATATCTGAACCCAAAAACACAAATGTAATATATTGCTGCTTTACCAGTCTTTAGATGTAGTGGCTGCAATTATTTTTAGTTTTAGTTTTGTCTGCTTTTTTTTTTCCTTATATTTTCACCTTGTAATCTGGCAAACATCACACTTTTTTTAAAGGATAAGTATGGCCAAAGCAGCTTTTTTAAGGTCCTACTTCTGCTATGGATCACAGGAGTGTTTGTTCTTCACTCCTGTGTCCTGGTTTTGGGCTCGGCTGATATGGCTCAACAGGTTCAAGCTGAGGAAAGATACAGATTTTAAAGTCGTGGTCCACCTACGGACCTAGACTGGAAGCTGGCTCAGCCTCTCAGCCGTGCTGCTGGGAGACTAAGCCAGGTGCTCCCTCCACAGCCCAGCACTCCAGTGAGCACCGGAGGGGTAGAGCAGAGAGCCAGTGACTAACAGTAGCCGTTCTCTGCTCAGAGCGATCAGCGGTGTTTGATTGTTCAGTTCTCAGTGCAGAGTTGGCGGGTGACAGATGCAGCATTGCATTGATGCTGCATCCACCTAGGGAAGTATTATATATATATTTTTTTATACCCCATACTTCTTTTGCTGTAAAGCCCCGTACACATGGGCAGAATGTCGGGAGACATTTGCCGGTTAAAAAAAAAAAAACAGCCGACATTCTGCCTGTGTGTTTGTCGTTCTGTTAGACAGAAGCCAGCCATTTGGCCGGCTTCTGTTGGAAAACCAGCAGCCGACCGAATCCCGATCAGTGCTCTCAGCCAATGGCAGAGAGCGCTGATCAGCATGTTCTGTCAGAACACAACAGCTCAGCGGGGGAAATCACTGGACTTAACCTTGCATGGTTAGTACAGTGTCTCTGACTGGAGCTATCAGTTTTTTTTTTTCGTGCAGCCCAAAACTTAGTGTTTACCTGGTTTAAGTCTCTCTTAGGGTCTACATTAATTTTTCCATTGTATCTATGGTGATAGCCATGATTGTCAGACTGGACTAAAAATGTTTGCCTTTGTTCATCCAAATTACATGGTGGAATGATGATATTTGTATCGTACACAAGAAAGACAAGGATATGTGTTCTTTCTGTCTTGCTTGACAAGGACACTTGTGTTTTTGGTAAGATCAACAGGTGTCTTCTGTACTTGCTGAAAATGTTCTTAGCCTGAATAATCTAACACTTGACACCACATCGAGGACTGCTAAGTCGGCATACATTTCATTTTTGGTTTTGGGTTTAGATATGCGTTAAAGAAAATGAAATAAAGTGACATTTGAAATTTACATTTAAAACTAAAATAAAATTTAAAGAAAATGAAAGCAAATAAAGAGTGGTATACATTGATTTGAAAAAAAAATAAGCTTTCGTCATTGAAATTGAAGTGGTCTGCTTGAATCTATATTCATGTATGTTTATGGACTGCATATGTGATTTTGCAAGATTTCTCATTTCACAAACATTGTACAAAAAGAATTTTACCTTTTATTGTCCCGATGAACTGCTTTTTGAATCATCATGCTGTATTTTATTTTTTTTTAGGGATGGTGGACTAAAAAGAGACAAAGTAAAAGATTCATTCAAAGAGGAACAGCAGAAAAATTATAGCAAAATAATTGCAGGACCTAATAATGTATCCCAGAAAGAGAACAGCCTTGTTGTGTGAAGAATGTTTGTAGACACCAAGGACAATGATGGCTTCTTTTGATATTCTTTGGTACTCCTTTTCTACACATTTCTATGATCTTTTTACACAATATAAAAAGCAACTCCAGGTGAACAGCGACAATCCAATAAAGAAGCGTTACCACTGAATTCACAGTCGAATTAAAGTAATTGTTCTGTAATTTTTCATTACCAGAAAGAAGGACTTTCAGATTGCCTCTTGGCAGGACTAAAAACCTATTGGCATTTTCTTTATTCATGGCTCCTTATATACTGCAGATTTTTCCTAGTTTGGTTGCAGATACTTTGATGAGCACTGATGGAACTGCCTGTCTTGTTCAGACTTCACTGGCTGCATGTTTATTCTATGTATGGTATATGATTTACTCGGCAGAGAAAGCCAAAATTGGGATAACAGCAAAAACTCAGAGGAAGTATGTTTTTTGTAACCTAGTGACCCTTTCATTGATACTTGTGAAATTGTATGCTCAAATGACCCAAAAACATTCTGGTAGGTTAACTGACACCACGTTGGCCAAAGAGAAATGTATGAATGCGTATATGAATGTGGTATTAACTTTAAATTGCAAGCTCCAATGGGAGTATGCACTGATATAAATGTTTTTATTGTGTTTGTATGAAGCTACCGAATATGGTAAAATTTAATACGGGAAATAAAATTAAACTTTTCTGACTTGGAGTACATATTTCATATTCTCTGGACTTACTGAGTATATAAATGTCCCCTGATTTATTGCAAGATAAGCGTGGACTGAAAAGTTTGTTATACAGAAATCTATGGATTAAAATGAAGATGTGATTTTACATTTTTCCATGACTTGGTAGCAAAGCCAAACTGCAGTCAGCTAAATGAACAGTTGAAATACATGGGGGAACTTCATTACGTGCCACAAGGATACATATCTCTGCAGTTAACTTTGTGATCCAGCCACCCCTACCAGAGAGCAAAGCCAGGGTTTGGGGCCTCTACTGCAGCCAGAACACTATAGCAGGATCCAAAAGCACCCTTATGTTGATTCAACAATCAGGGAGATGTAGCACGCTGTTGACTTCATCATCCCTCTTCTGTTTCCTTCTTCTGTCATGTTACCTGCTGTACATGTGCACTACTGTAGGGTCCTATCATGCATTATGTACCTCTAATATCCTGTAGCATATTAATGTGCCAAGCTAGGACATACAGTAATAACATACTTATACTTTTTTTTATGACCATGCATTCTGAAACAAAATATTATCATGAGGTATAAAGAAACTCAATCTTGAAAAATAAAAAGAGCAGGACCGTTTTACAAGAGATTGGATTTTGTCTTTTGCTCATTGGAGGACACACTGCTCTGCTTTAGATGCCTACTGGGTATAGAACCACCTGCAGGAGCATGGTGTGAGGTACTTCCAGAAATAAACACCAGATAGGCCAGGGTGGTCCCTGCTGGCTGCCAGAACCCCCCACACTGTGGAACAAGTTCCGTTAGTGGCCTAGCATGTATGTGGATTTGGTGAGCAGGTGGTACAGGACTTGAACTTTTGTGATGGGGACCTGGACTCAGGATCTTTGGTCTGTTTGATTTGGCTGTGGACATCTGCAGGTTGCTTTGGCTGAATTGTTGGTTGGCTACTCAAACGTCTATGAAAGTACTTACAGATCTGATGTTCACGGGGGATTGATTTTTTTTGGTGCAAAACTGTATGAGATCAAGAACCTTAGTGGAGGAAAGACCTTCTTGTCTTGGCTCAGGAAGACCAAGGTGTCTTGTAGCTGGGCTGGGAGATGCAGGTAATTGCCTGACAAAAAATTCTTTATTTCTCTAGTCCTCTTCCAGGACAGCACACCTGAGAAACTGGTCCACCTGACAGGAAACACAATCAACACATGAGGTTAAAAGGCCCCTCCCTTCCCCATGCACCACAGTTCTTGATTGTGTTTCCCGGCAGCGAAACGTTTGTCGTTTTTGTGAGATCTGAAGTCGGTAGCGGACGATCCCCCCCGGGAGCTGGACACCAAAGCCAGGGAGGGCTGCAGGTCCAGCCAGGGTTCAGTCCCTTCTCAGGGGGTCCCAAGGGCTGGGGATCTCCCCGGCAAGGAGCCTCCCGGGCACAGAGGGGTATCCCGGAGATTCTGTGGGCACATACCTCCTCCCTTGCCTTCCACTCAAACCAGGTGTATGGGGGTTTGAAGAAGCCGGTGGGTCAGCTGGAGTCCGGGCCGCTGGAGGGGGCGGAGGGTGTCTGTTTTTTTTTTCAGCATTTGCTGCTCCATAGGGAACACTGGAAACGCTCCTGGGATAGGAGTGAGCATTCTGATCGGGTGGAGCAAGATTGCGCCGCTTCAGTTTCCGGGTGGCATCACTTCCGGTTCGGGTCTACGCAAAAATGGCGGATCCGGAGGCAATAGAGGCCAAAATGCTCCTTTCCGAGGGCAGGAGTCCAGAAAAATGGCGCCGATTGCCGGCGTCCTGGCCATAATGTTCCGGCGGAGCCAGACGGAGGTCCCACACGCCCCTCTCGCCTTCTGGATCTTCACAGCAGGGCTCCTTGGAATGGAGCCAGCAGGGACCAGGAATGAAAGAGAAGAGGACACAGCGGTGCCGACAACCCAGGAGGAGGCCACGGATGGTGAGTCGTCCTCTGTCTGGCAGGTGGTGGGTTAAGAGGGGTCTTACCCACACCCCTTGGGGGGGGGCAGGAGAAAGAACATACTGTTAATATATGGGTTCTGTCTTGTCTTGTGTCTCCTTTAGAACCCAGTAGATCTGCTCAAGGGGCCCACAAGGCTAAGGGTAACCCCCCCCCCCCCCCCAGAACAAAAAGGTGTGGGTATTGCAATGAAAGGCTCCCACAAGATCATGTGAAACCTTTTTGTTATCGATGCATACATAAATTGTCGGGAAAGTAAACCTCACAGGTTATGAGGGACTTCCTTACAGTACAGTCAGAGATGCTTTCTACGCTCCATTCTCTGAAGACGGTTATAGCATCTAAAGGTGGGACTAACACTAGTGGCAGAGAAACTCTGTCCTCTAGAGAAGATACCTCATCTCAAGAGGGTACATCCGACAGAAGTCCGAGAACCCCACTGAGGCCTCCCTCTTTTACTTCGGGAGTAGATGAGTTTGAGGATCCGGAGGAGTCAGATGAAAGCTCATTAGAAGAGGGGGAAAACTCAGACTGAGAGACAGGATAGTGATAGTCCTAGAAGTAATAGACACCTTTTTCCCGTGGAGGACATGGGGCAGTTACTCAGGGCAATCTACGCCTCTGAGGATATCCCAGAACCTCCAGTTCAGGCGGATAAGATGTATAGGGGGCTGGGTAAGCCTCAGTCCAAGGTATTCCCAGTTCATCAAACTCTGAATAAGAGGTAATTTTGAGAGAGTGGAAGGACCCGGAGAGAAAGGTCCTTAAGCTCAAAACTTGGAAGAGGAGGTTTCCCTTTGGGGAGGAAGAAGAGAAGTTATTCAAGACCCCCAAATTAGATGCAGCCCTGTCACAGGTCTTTAAGAAATCTGATTTGTCTTTTGAGCACTCTGGTAGCATTAAAGACCAAATGGACAGAAGGGCTGAAACGCTACTGCGAAGAGCATGGGATGCCAATGCAGCAGCCATGGCTCCTGCCTTGGCCTCAGCCTGTGTAGCAAGGAATGTGGATGCTTGGCTGGGCAGGCTCTCCGTCCATGTTGCTAGAGGGAGTAATTCCAAAAAAGTCAGACTCTAGAGATAAGCAAGTCTGTGGCGTACTTGGCAGATGCAGCAGTGGAAACTGTTAGGACCACGGCTAAATCGGCAGCTCTCCTTAACTCCGCAAGGAGAGCTGTGTGGGTTAAATCGTGGGAAGGAGACCATATGTCCAGGTCACGGCTCTGTGGGTTGAGATGAGGGCAAAATTTTTTCGTGCCCCCCCTAACCAGGGCCAATTCAAGGCCAAGAAGGAGACGAATAGAAGGTGGGGGAAGGGAAAGAGCGGACAGAAGGTAGGCCTGTTCTCTTCTGGACCTAAAGACACCAACAAGCAGTCAAAGTGACACCATTGTCAGGGTAGGGGGGAGACTTTCTCGCTTTATCCCTCAGTGGGGAAGGATCTCTGGGATGCCCTAGCCCCTATATCTTACAGATTTTGACAGGATTTTTGAGGGATATCGACTAGAACTTTTCTCCCCTCCCCCTCAAAACTTTATTCTGACCCATCTCCCCAAGGATACTTTGAGGGCAGCAGGGTTGATGGACAACTTGCAGGAAGTGGCGAATCAGGAGGTGATCGTCCCCGTTCCACCGGAAGAGCTTTACTATGGATTTTACTCCCATGTTTTTGTAGTCCAAAAACCATCAGGGAAACCTCAGAAAACTGAACAGGTTTTTGCTACAAAAGAGCTTTCGGATGGAGAGCATATACACAGTGTGCAAGCATCTATTGAAAGATGCATCTATTGAAGGATGCTTTTATGGCCACAATAGATCTGAGGGACGTGCATCTCCATATCCCGATTGCCTGGGAACACCAATCCCTGTTGAGGTTCGCAGCTCTTACGGGCAAGGGGATACAACACTGGCAATTCCGAGCTCTTCCCTTTTGGTTTAACTGCAAGCCCAAGAGTTTTCACAAAGGTCCTGACAGAGGTCGTAGCTTACCTGCATCTACAGGGGGTATCCCTTATACCCTATCTAGATGACCTCCTGGTCTATGGGCAGTCTCTAGAACAAGTGAGAGTATACGTAGACAGAGTGATCCTCACTTTGAAGATCTTGGGCTGGATAGTGAACCGGGAGAACTCGTCTCTCGTACCATCCCAAATAAAAACCTTCCTAGGTTACTTGGTGGATGCAGGGGCTCAAACTTTTTCTCCCAGAGGAAAAAAGGTTAAAAGTGGTAACAGCACTCTCCTCTCTAATGGAACCCAGGGACTGCTCTCGCAGACAAGTTATGAGGGTCCTAGGCTTGATGACCTCCTGTATTCCAGCGGTTCCCTGGGCTCAGCTCCATTCCAGGGAGTTGTAGTTTTTCCTACTATCCTCCTGGGACAAAAAAAGGAGTCACTGGACAGAAAGGTGTCCATTCTAGCAAGGGTAAGGGCCCCCTAATTGGTGGCTGGGTCAGGACAGGCTCACACTGGGTCGTCCCTGGGCCCAGTGGAACCCTATAAGGATTACCACCGATGCAAGCACTTGGGGTTGGAGCTTTCCCTCCACTAGCCTTATATATATATATATATATATATATATACCTCGGGTTCTACAGAGGTTGGCCCACTCAGAGTGCAAGCTGATCCTGATAGCCCCATGGTGGCCAAAGAGGGCATGGTTTGCTACTCTGAGAAAATGGTGGATTTCTCCACCACTCTGTCTCCCGCCCAGGCAGGATCTCCTTCAACAAGGGCCAGTCCTTCACCCCGACCTGGGGTTCTTCAAGTTGACGGCATGGCTCTTCAGAGGGAGATTCTCAAGGATGCTCCTATAGAGTAATTGAGACCCTCCTAAGTAGCTGGAAACCAGTCACCAGGAAGATCTACTCAAGAATTTGGAATTTCTAATCACACTGGTGCCAGGTTAGAGAGGTTTCTAATCCTTCGGTACCAGTGGTACTTGAATTCTGGCTGGGGTGGATAAGGGGATTGCCCCGAACACCCTGAAGGTACAGATAGCAGCCCTATCTGTATTTTTGGACCAGAGGCTTGCGCTAGAGCCCCTGATTTAGGAGATTTCTACTAGCAAGGGAGAGGTTAAACCCCGTTAAAATTAAGATTCCCACCATGAAATCTAATGCTGGTTCGAACCAGCTCAGGAGATCTCAGTAAAATTTGACGTTTTAAGTTAGCCTTTTTACTGGCGATCACTACAGCCAAAAGGGTAAGCGACCTGCAGGCCCTGTCAATTAAGGAGCCTTTTCTGTTGGTACTTGGAGATAGTGGTGCTGAGACAAGACCCACCATATCTTCCTAAGGTCACATCTCATTTTTATATTTCTCAAGAGATCATTTTACCCTCCTTTTTGTGAAAACCCGAAAAACGAAAGGGAGGGAAAAATTTTAGTTATTAGATGTCAGGAGGTGCTTGCTGACATACTTGCAGTAAAAGATTTCAGGAAGTCGAGTCATCTTTTGGTTCTATATAGCGGCCCTAGAAAGGGAGGGCAGGCATCTAGATCTACAGTGGCTAGGTGGACCAGACTATGAGCAGACAGGTTCCCCAGTACCAGTTAACCTTAAAGCCCATTCAACGAGATCTTTGGCGGCATCTTGGGCCAGAAAGAGCTGGGGCCTCAATAGAACAGATCTGTCGTACAGCCACATGAGCGAAGCAGGACACCTTCTTGAAGCACTATAGACTGGAACTGCTATCTCCTCAGGATCTGACATTTGGAAGGAAGGTCTTACAAGCGGTGGTCCCACCCTAAGGTAGGCCTTGAGCTTCTTGTCCATCCTCTCAGGTGTGCCGTCCTGGAAGAGGACTAGAGAAAATTGACAGTTACTTACTTCCCACCCCTGGTTTGATGTAAGTACTATGGGAAGAGTCTCTCTCTGACACCCGGATAACCTATTACTTTGGGAGAACTGAGGTGCAGGGGGATGGGAGGGGCCTTTTTTTTTTTTTTTTTTTTTTTGATTTTCAAAAAGTTTATTGAAGATCAGTATCATACAATGTAAGAAACAAATTTTCCGTATACATAGGAAATTGGCATAGAAAGTAGCCTGTAACAGTTATTGCCATTTCTATACAGAAATTAAAGCACCTATAAATTGTGGTAGTACCAGTTTTGCCAACATTTGTTTTGAACAATAAGGTGTGAGTCATTCAGCAGTGACAAACCAATAGGGAGACGGGACAGTCGGGAGGCGACCCACCCAGAAGGTGATCGAAGAGAATTCTAGCTTATTACTGTCCGGTGCTGTGACCGCTCTTTCCCCCCTGGGTTCCCAGAAGCCCCACCCCAGTGGGCTCTTACTGTGGGGACATCTGGGGTGATCCCAGGAGCTAGAAATCTATGTACCAATTCCCTGAAATTTAGGAGTCGGTTATCCCTGAGGGGTAGAACTCCATCCCGACTATCCGTTCCCTGCTTAGAAAAAATCAAAACACGTTAAACAGAAGCCACCAAAAAAGAGAAAACCAAATACTTCAGAAGTGCTTGTACAGAAAAGACTGTTCGTCTGTTGAGGAACGGGCAGAGTGTCCCGAAAGAGAAGAGAAGAAACGTGAGAAAAGGAAAGTAAGGTTAGAGAAGTAGAGGTCAGTGAGGAGGGGAGAGGTTCCGAGATGTATTCTCCATACCAGGCAGGATTGAGATACCACAATGCGTAGCCCATGGTTCCCAAGTAGTGTTAAATCTCTCAATATTATCGGTAAGTTTTGCCACTATAAGCTCTTGTGCCATAATCCATGAGATTTTCCTTTTGCAAGCCTGAAAGGAGACCGAAGGCTTCTTCCAGGCTTTTGCCAAGGTAATCTTGGCTCCCACCAGTATGAAGAAGGAAAGGACTTGTAAACGTTTAGTCAGATTAGGAATGTATTGATTAAGCAGTGCTATCGTCGGACTGGGGGCGATTAGTTCACCCGTCAATGTGCTAATGGTGCGGAAAACTTTCTTCCAGAAGGACCTGATGCGGGGGCAAGTCCACCATATATGAAACATAGAGCCTTCTAGCTCACAACCTCTAAAACAGATCGGGGACGTTCCCGGGTATATTATTGCCAGTCTGGAGGGAACATAGTACCACCTATTCATTACTTTTAAGCTGGCTTCCATTAATGATACATTGCATATACCTTTGGATGAGCGTAGGGAGACTCTAAACCAATCAGATGCGTTCCAGGAGCAGCCCGTGTCCTCTTCCCAGGCCCGTGCATAAGCTGGTTTTTCCAAGTTTGATTGGAGTGCTGCATAAATTAGAGAGATACCCCCCTCTGGTTCATAGAGTCAGTGCACCATTGCTCGTAAGGAGTAATAAAGGGAGGGTCCTTCCTAGTTGACCAAATAGTGTGTATGAAGTGGGAAATTTGTGTGAATCTGAATTTTTCGGAATCTGGCATGCCTAGATTTTTCTTATAGTGGGCCAAGGTAATCGGACCCTTTGAGGACAGGAAGTGCCCTATGCGGTAAAGGCCCTTGTCTGTCCACCAGCGGAACGCCTTTATATTAAGTCCCGGAGGGAACTTTGGGTTATGAAATAGGTGGGCCAAGGGTCTCAGACTGGAAATCAAAGAGTGATTTGTGTAAAGCTTGGTACATAAAGCTATCGAGTGTGACAGGGTGGGAGCCAATATGGCTGGCCTACTTCTGGTGTCCGACCACAAGAGGTAATCAATAGTGTTAAGAGGGATCGCTTTCCTTTCCATTGAAACCCAATCCGGTTTGTAGTTTCTGGAGTAAATGATTGACAGTTGTGCTAATTGTGCTGCCTGGTAGTAACCCCACAGGTCTGGCAGTCCCAGTCCCCCCTGTGATTTTAAGCGTACTAAAGTGCGAGAAGGACATCTGTAACCCTTGCCCCCCCAAACAAAGCAAGTTATGTCTGACTGGAAGCTGCTTAGGAAGCGCTTCCGGATGGGAATCGGAAGAGAACGAAAAAGGTATAAAAGGCGTGGGAGGAGCGTCATCTTAACCGCATGTATCCTACCTAGCCAGGATAGACCACCCTTAGACCACTTCGTCAACTCTGCTCTGCATTTATTAATCATAGGCGGGTAATTAGCTTTGAAAAGATTGTTTATATGTGATGTTAGTTTGATCCCTAGATAAGGGAGAGCATCTGGAGCCCAGGAGAAGTCAAAGTTATTCGAGAGGAGTGTGAGAGAGTCATTAGGAACTGTGATATTTAGAGCCATGGATTTAGTCATATTGACTTCCAATCCCGAAATCGCAGTGAACTCTTTCAGCGTCTTATAAATCATAGGCGTAGAGATTAATGGGGAGGTAATATACAGAAGAAGGTCATCTGCATAGAGTGCACACTTGTGTTCCTTACCCCCACACATCACCCCCTTTATGTCAGGATTCGATCTGATCGCTATGGCCAGCGTTTCGATGGCCATAGCGAATAGGAGGGGGGAGAGAGGGCATCCCTGTCTGGTACCCCTGTTGATAGTAAAAGAAGATGAGTATCTGCCCATCAGTCGTACTTGTGCTGAAGGGTTAGAGTAAAGTGTATTGATTAAGTTCAGAAAATGAGAACCAAAACCCCATCTCCGTAGTATACCAGACAGGTAAGCCCAGTCCACCGAGTCAAAAGCTTTGTTTAAATCAATCGATAGGAGAAAGCCTTTCTGGGGGGGGGGGTCCCCCGTCCCACTGCGATCGCAGAAGTGAGATAATATCTATGGAGCGGCGAATCTGGTCAGGGCCCTGCCTCCCAGGGATAAATCCCACCTGATCTCCATGTATATATAGTGGTATGAAGCTCGCTATTCTGTTTGCTAGGATCTTAGTCATGATTTTGATATCATTGTTTATTAACGAGATGGGCCGATAGTTGCCCACCTCGCTGGCGTCCTTGCCCGATTTTGGTATAACTGAGATGTACGCCGAGTTAAGGTCAGCGTCAAGAAGAGACCCCTCCCGAAGCGCATTAAAGAGTTTCGTCAGATGGGGAGCTAGAGAAGCGCCAAACTTCTTATAGTAACCATTTGAAAAGCCGTCGGGGCCTGGTGAAGAGCCTACCTTTTAATGATTTGATTGTGTCTAGTATTTCCTGATTGGAGAAGGGAGCCTCCAGGAGGTCCCTGTGTTCGGGTGACAAAGTAGGTAGTGTCAGGGAGTCCAAGAAAGTATGCTGCGAGCTTTGAGTGGGGGAGAATTTCGGTTTGTAGAGTTCGGAATAGAATTTATGGAAAGCTGTCATGATCTTTTCGGGATTTTGAGTCAGGTCCCCCGAGGAAACTTTAATTTTCGGGAATGCCAAAGAGCGGGGTCTGGGGCTCAGTTTGACTGCTAGTTTAGATCCTATTTTATCTTTTTGTGTGTAAAGTTTAGCCCCCGTCCATCTAAGGTGTTCTTCGGCAGCCGTGGTCAACTGAAGGTTTAGGAGGGTTCTGGCCTTATCCAAATCTACCAAGGATTCAGGCGAGGGGTTTTGTTTATGCGCCTTCGAAGCTTTATGGTATTCCTCTGTTAGTCTGATTGTGTCTATTCTGTGTTCAGCTTTAAGTTTGGAAGACATCTGGATCAACTTCCCTCTAATTACTGACTTGTGGGCCGCCCATACCGTTACCGGGGAAACCTCACCGGTCGCGTTAATTTGGAAGTATTCTTTGATAGCCTTTTCCAATAAGGAGCATTGTACCGGGTCACTCAAAAGGGATTCCTGCAGGCGCCAGCGAGGCGGGCCCCCTGCTCCCCCCGACCTCTGCATGAGGAGAGTCACCATCAAATGATCTGACAAGGGCGTATCTACTATCCTAGATCTCCTGATTAGGGGAATGGATGCTGACCGTGTGAAAATGTAGTCTATCCTGGCGTAGGAATCATGCGGTGCCGAAAAGTGGGTATAATCTCTCTTACGTAGGTTAGTTTCTCTCCAGATATCAATCAGTCCCTCCTCATGAAGCAGCCTCGCAATTTTAACGCTCTGTTTGGAGGGGCGTCTAGAAGTCGGCCTATTCCCAGCAGACTTATCAATAGAAAAGTCAAATGCCGTGTTCGAATCTCCCCCAACAATGATCCTGCCTCGCAGGTGGGATTTTAATTTGTGTAGTAGTGTTTCAAAAAAGTTTTTTTGTCCCTTTATTAGGAGAGTAGTAGGAGACAAACGTGTAGAGTTCTCCGTCTATATGGCCAGACACCAGAATATATCGGCCTTGAGGGTCAGTTATTATTTCTGATTGTGAGATGTTGATGTGTTTGGCAAAGCAGATGGCTACTCCTTTAGTTTTATTTTCTCCGGAAGCTAAAAAAAATTGTGGGAAGCGTTGGTGGAGAAAGGAAGGCTTATAAGTAGAAGGGAAATGGGTCTCCTGAAGGAGTATTACATCTGCATGCATGGTGTGGTACAATTGGAACAATTTCCTACGTTTAACGGGGGAATTGAGTCCCTGTGTGTTATGGGATAATATGTGAAGGGAGGGGGAAGGACCATGCGGGTCAGCCATGAACCAGAGGGGGTGCCCCTATAATGAGAATTTTTGACTTACCCCATGCGGGCAGAGATATCAAGTCAAGCAGCCACACGAACCTTTGGAACAAATAATCCGGACCTGCGGTGAGAGGGCACGAGTCCAGAACCTTGGAGGGCTCAGATGAGCAAAGAGAAGTAAAGAGAAGGGAGGGAGAAGAAGAGAGGCAAAAACATTGTTAGGCAGAGGTACATGTATAGCAATCCAGTACATTCCCTGATAACAATGAGCCTTATGCCGCGTACACACGGTCGTACTTTTCGTCTACAAAAGTCGGACAGCCTGTCCGACAGACTTCCGGCAGACTTTCGGTGGACTTGCGGCGGACTTGCGGCCTACTTTCTAACGAACGGACTTGCCTACACACGACCACACAAAAGTCTAACGGATTCGTACGTGATGACGTACACCGGACTAAAATAAGGAAGTTCATAGCCAGTAGCCAATAGGTGCCCTAGCGTGGCTTTTTGTCCGTCGGACTAGCACACAGACGAGCGGATTTCGGGGTCCGTCGTAGTTACGAAGTAAAGTTTTAAAACATGTTTCAAATCTAAAGTACGTCGGATTTGAGGCTAAAAAAGTCAGTTGAAAGTCCGGAGAAGCCCACACACGATCGGATTACCAGCCAGCTTTAGTCCATCAGCGTCTGTTGGACTTTTGTAGACGAAAAGTAGGACCGTGTGTACGCGGCATTAGGGTCCTTGAACCCCTTCCCACCCCTGGGTTGAAGTGAACTAGCCACCTCAACCCTCAAATCCTGAGAGGACCAGAAACCCCTACTATGGGGATCTGGAAAGGAAACCAAGTGCGCCTACTGTGGACCTGGAATCCGCTGGAGGCGTGCTGGGTCCACCACAGCCCCGACGCCTAAAATATAAATGTACAACTAAAGGCCATACGGAGGCCCATGCTATGTAATGCCCTGAACAACCTAATAACAGGTAGAGTGCAACTGAAAAATATTTGAGTCACCGGGTGTGAAGAAAAAACAAATAAATAAAAAAAAAACACAAAATAAAACTTGCCTGATCGGCAACCCGGTCCCCAGCTCTCAAGGTTGGGAACCCGGGAGTGCCGATCTACCAAAAGCTAGTCATAGAAAATTGGGTCCTATGTGATTCACCCTTCTCGCCTCCCACGAATTGTCCCTCGCCAGTCGCGTGAAGGGGGAACCAGAAACTCCAGGGGAGCTGAGGATCAAAGGATATGAAAAAGAAATATAACATAAACCAACTTAGCTCTCCCATGACCTGTTTGGGAGTCCCTTAATGTGTGAAAGAACAACACCCACCCTAAAGGGTCTAACTGCGCTAGAGAGGCATAAATGCATAAACTAGAATTTCAGAAAATGGAGGGAAACTAGGGGAGACTCTAGGGGTGTACTGCCCCCATCCCTTCCCCTCAGCAATGTCCGACCCCAGTGGGTGTAGGTAACTTCGAGTCCGATATGAACTTGGATTAAGATCCCCCTCTTGGAAAGAGATGGTGAAGATCACGTTTCAAAGGGGGCCAACTAGTGAGGAGCTAGTCCCGGAAGCCCAAAGAGACATCTGTGGCCAGACTGAGGGGAATAATGGAAAGTAATGGAAATAATGGAAAGTCTCCAGACAGTAAAAGAGGTAATGAACACAGCCTGAGAATCATGTCGGAGCATTTTCTTTTGATCGCTTGTAGCTTGATTGAAGCCAGGTGGGTTGCAGCGGGCTAGCTGGTGGAGGCCTTTTAGATGATGATGAGGATCCCTTGGCTGACTTGGAGCTGGTGGGTTCCTGCTCAATTAGGCCCAGGTGCAAAAACAGGCGTTCCCCTTCATCAAACGATGAGAAGGCATGGCTCTTATTTCTGTAGGAGAAATTTAAACGGAGAGGAAAGGACCACCTATATGTAATTTCTTTTTCCATCAAAATCTGCAGGAGTGGTTTCAGTGCATGCCTTTTCTGTACTGTGTATGGCGATAAATCCGCAAACACCTGGATTTTATGGCCAAGGAGCATTAGATTATCAGATAGCCTAGACTTTTTCATGACCTCCTCCTTCACCGAATAAAAATGTGGTTTCACTATGATATCTCGAGGGAGGCCATCCGAGCGGGGGGGTTGAAGAGCTCTGTGGGCCCTGTCTAATTCCAAACTGTGTTCAGGGATACCTGGGATGAGAGCCTGGAGCAGGGATTTTACAGCAGCCTGCACATCCTTTTCAGATTCAGGGAGCCCCCTGAGTCTAAAGTTATAACGTTTGGACCTGTTCTCAAGGTCATCGATCTTTGCCAACGCCACTTCTAGCTGGTCCTGGACATCCTGAATTCTGGCTGAATTCTGGTTAATCCTTGCAACTGATTGATCTGCCTTCCTTTCTATAGTGTCCATTCTCAGACCTATTTGCTGCAGGTCAGCATGGATGGATGATGTAATTTGGGCTGCATTTGCTGCTAAACTTTTAGAGAGCAGATGAGAGAACGCTGTCATCATGGAGGGGAAATCATTAGGGGCTGGGATGGAAGCCATTTCCTCGCTCACTGACAGGAGCATGCCTGTGTGCGGATCAAGCTGGGGTGTGGAGGGGAGACCGTCATTCAGTCTGTTTAACAGGGACTCTGTGGAGGCAGGGGATGCAGCCCATTCCCGGGGAGGAGAGGAGATACCTGGTGATTGCAGTGGTAGCAAGTCTTGGTCTGCAATGGATGCCTCAGCATCCTCCGCGCTGAGTAGGCCTCTGGCCGCCATCTTAGCATAGCTGAGGGGAGCGGCCGCCGCGGCCATCCGTTCGCTCAGGTTCCTCCTCGCTTGTGCCGCAGACATCGGATGGATCCCTGATATCTCCCCTACCCGATCCACCCGGTGACAGGATCGTGGGGTCGTTTAGCGGGCTCCGGCGGCGATCAAAGGGCTGTGGTGGAGCGGAGCTCTAGCGGGCAGCGGCCATCTTGCGAGCTACCGCGCATGCGCCTCGGGAGGGGCCTTTTAACCTCATGTGTTGATTGTGTTTCCTGTCAGGTGCACCAGTCATCTCTCGGGTGTGCCATCCTGGAAGATATCCTAGAAAAGCAGTTACCGGTAAGTAACTCAATTTTTTAATTATTTCACTCTCCCCTGCGTGTAGCTGGGAGGTCATTTTCACCAGTTCACTGGAGGTCCCTATTTCCCCTCAATGTGCTGGAACTATGAGCAATCAAATGGGTCCTTCTTCGATGGATGCACCTTTTTGGAAGGGACTCTCTGTGCAGGGGCAGTTAGAAAACGCCATGGAGGTGGTGTATACAAATCATCAGGGGACCAATAATGACACTTCAATTTTTCTAGTACATCATTTTGAGGTGGACAGAGAGCAATATGCTGGCTCTGTGTGCAGTACACCTATCGGGTGGAAAACTGGCAACCGCACCATTCTCAGTTGAACAGGTTTGGATAAGTGGGAGTGGGTACTTCACTTGGAAGTCTTACAACAAATCTATCAGTGCTGGGGAATTCCTGGTGCTAATCCTTTGGCATCATGCCTCAATCGAATGGTGAACAGGGTTGTAGCCAGGTCAAAGCACTCTGGGCAGATACAGTATGTATGCTTCCATGCGAGTAAAACATTAGCCACAGCTACTAAGCAGAATTATCTACTAAGATAGAAGTCTAGGAGACTGCAATGATCCTGGTGGTACTGTTTCTTTATCGTGCATCATGGGGCACAGAGCAACCATAATAATGACTATATGGGTTATACGCCACCTATTGGTGAATGGACATTGGCAGATAGTCAAACAGGAAGTCCTCCCCTATATAACCCTTCCTACACAGGAAGGACCTCAGTATTTTCACCAGTGTCTGTAAGGTGGTGGTCACTGATGTGATACATGTGCTCTTGGAGCATACTTGCCGGTCTGGAACAGTTCTACTGAGAATCAAGGACTTCAATCGGATCCATTCGAAAAAGCTGTCAGATAAAATGGATGGTACCTGAGCCTCATGGGAAAGAGAGCAGATTCCTCAAGGTTTTGCCTGTAATGCAGCCTTACGGCTCTGGACCCTGTGTAATGGAACCCTGTGCAGTGTTTGTTCTGACCAAGGTGCTTACCTGCAGGGTGCTGTACTGATCCAGGGGAGTGGACCCTAGATTAAGGGGCACCCAGTCCCTGAGGGTCTTTTATGACAAACCCTGCTGTGATCGATGAAGGTTGGACTTGCAGCAGGAATGGTAAGTCTGCATTTTTGCAGTTTCTCTCTTTTTTTTTTTTTTTAAAGAGATCTGACTGTCTGGTCTTCTCTCAGTAGCCACTGGGGGCAGTGTGCTGTTTAATCATGCTCTGTGTACTTCTTATGAGAGTGGGCTTCTGTTTCTCCTCCAACCACTAGAGGGTGCAGGCTCACTCAGTATGGTCTATTTTTATATAGGCAGGAAGTGGAGGGGCGGCCATGTTTACCATGTGGTCGGCAGGTTGAGCAAGGCCTCTTGAGACATAACAGCAGCCCACGGATACTAATGAAATGTGATTTTTTACTTTATTGTTTATACTCTAGTGTTTATTAAAAAATATTTACACCAACGTTTAAAGATACTTGTGATAAAGCAAATATTCGCCACTACTATAACAGGCTTGAATAAGTGTAAGAAGAAATGAAAGACTAATACATTTTATGTATTTAATAAAAATACATAAATATATTTTAAATCGTACCTTCATTGGCAATAGCAATTTGTGTGGGCAGGTGGCTGCAGGAAAGCGCCATAGCTATGTAAATGTTGAAACTTTGCCTGGGATTTTGCTTCTCAAATGAGCTATCATAGTGGGTATGTGTTGGCTTCAACTAACTAAAAATGAGCTCTATACAGAGAATGGAGATCCTTGGTATAGGGCTTATTTTGTCAGACAGGCTCTGAAGGATTCAATTCTCTGCAGCAAAATTAAGTAAGAAGCTGGGGTGGGGTTTTTTCAACTTGGCTTTGGATAGCTGTGTGTATGGTTTATTGATCATTCAGTTATAGGTACTTCTGTTTCCTAAACACGTGTAATCTGTATCAGTTATTTGGCTTTACTTACTTGGCCTATCTAACCTATAAATAATGTTTTGTTGGTGCTAATTACTGATATATCACATAGAAATTATATATTTTAGCAGAGATTTTTTTTAAATGTTAAACAGAAGAAAACCTAAAATGATCAGATATTTAGAGAGGTTATTTTGTTTCAAAGTAAATCACAATTGCGTATACAATTTTACTGTAAGCAGGAACATATTTTTTTTTTCTATTTGTGCTCGCTACTGTTTTATTAGATTTCCTTCTGTTACATCTAGAACTGTATTGTCATTCCTGGTTAGCATTTTATGAGATTTCAACCATGTTCCTAAGCACATCTCTCACAATAACACAGAATGTGAATAGAAACTCTGTATGAATCAATGATTTTAAAGCAGGGAGAGTAAGAAGCGTACTATGAGTACGTGTTCAACACAAGGTTTTTATTTTCTGTTAACATAACGGGGTGGATTTACCATAGGCAAATTGACTGCACTTTGCAAGGTCATTTGCTCCAGAGCTTAGTAAAAAAAAGGGAAGCCTTGCTGACATCCAATCATGTGTAAGCAAAAATGCTGTTTTTTTTTTCTCAAACCTTAACTGAACAAGATGAAGTTAGAAGCTACCGTAATTGGCTACCATGGAAAGCTGCACCAGATTTTCCACTCTGCAGTTTTAGTAAATCAGCCTCACAGTCTAACCTTGCTTGGGCAATGTATGCTTAATGTACATCTCCTACACCAGCTGATGGAGCAATCCTTGCACAAATATATCCTATTCCCCAGCAAAATTCTTCATAGTCTGTGTATGGTTTCCGCCTTTAGCATTTTATCTCCTTGGGTATCCCTGAAACCTGTTATGTTTTTGAACATTCTAATCCATCAATGTACTTTTTAACCATACTTTTGGGGCTCCGTTGTTTTGCCAAATACATGGGAGCACACAGTTTTTTCCAATTTGTTCCCTATTAGCACATGTTCACTACTGCAATACCAGATTGGCTTCTTGTGCTGGGTCCCCTCTTCATTTTTAAATGCAGCTGTATAGGAGTTTGTAGAAGCTTGATTTTAAAAACTCTGCTAACTTCCATCATCCAAATCTTTTTGTTTGTTTTTTTCCTTGCACGCGATTGGGTATTCTTTGTAAAGTAAAACTTCTCCATATTTACTTAGCTTTTAGGGTGGGAGAAGCTGTAGGTGCACTTAAGCACATTAAACAAATTACACAATGGGGTTGATCTACTAAAGGCAAATCCATTCTGCACTACAAGTGCACTTGAAAGTGCAGTCGCTGTAAATCTGAGGGGAAGATCTGAAATCAGGGGAAGCTCTGCTGATTTTGTCATCCAATCATGTACAAGCAAAAATGTTGTTTTTGTTTTCCTTGCATGTTCCCTTCAGATCTACAGCGACTGTACTTGTAGTGCAAAGTAGATTTGCCTTTAGTAAAAAAAAAAAACATATCTCCTATCAATTAAAATGGTTTTGAACAGGGATATAAACCACTAGAAGTGCACAGGTATGGCCATTGTTCTTGTAGAATCTTGTACAATCATTACTTCACTCGTTCAATCCCACCACTATAGGCGAGGTTGCTAAACTTTTCTCTAACATCCACCTTACCACTTGCCCCCTGGACCCCGTTCCCTCTCAATTGCTACGTTCACTCTGGCTCTATTCTACACTCCCTAACTCACATCTTCATCCTCTCCCCATCTTTAGGCAGCTTCCCAAACTCTCTAAAACATGCATTAGTCACCCCCATTCTTAAAAAGCCCTCACTAGACTCCACCAATTTTGATTGGTTGCGTTCCACTTTACTCTTTTTCTTTACTGGAATGCTCAAATTTTTGGTATGCTTAGGCTTACAATCACTTTTAGTCAAGCTATTTTTTGCTCTGTGCAGCGGTTTGCACAGAGCAGACACAATACTCTACTCAGGCCACCCTATTGGCGTTCCTGGCTCGTCCCCCTGACAATTTAAATTGGAAGGCCAGTCAAAACATTTTGTTGGTTATAGTGGGGAAGCATTGGAATGTTTTGTGGGGTATTTGCTGCTTTCTGGGCCTCAGAGCGTTTTCTCACTCTGTTAAAAATGAAATAGGATGGTACCAGGGTTTTAATCCTTCCCCAAATTATCCAAAGTTTGAAAAAAAAAAAGTTTCAGCTGGACAAACAATTTAAAAAGAGTTATGGAGGTGTATATGTGTAGCTCTAAAGTGTTTGGGTTGATTAACACAACCCTGCCATTGACATGAAAAAAATAAAACAATCTTAATAAATCAAATTGGGTAAATCAACAAACCATGGTGACTAAACAGATATGCATGAATTATAAAATACCACATGTGATATTTACCATGGCTGAAGTGGCTGAAAACTACAAAAATTAATAAATGAATAAAAATGAATGCAAAAATAAATAAATGAATAAGTTCGTGAAGTTCTTAGAAATCCACAATGTACAATGAGTGATTAAAAGTCCACAATATATAGTGAATAAATTGAAGGCCTTGATCACCGCATAAGTATCCAATATGGTGGATGAAAACTAAAAACACCAGTGTGATAAGGCCCCAACCAAGATAGATGTAGGCTTACCGGATGGTTTGAACTCAAAAGAACGTACGTTCTATGAGTCAAACAGGATTGTGTTATCTGCCGACAACTAGGATGGAACCTTGGGGATCCTCCGTGATTGGAATCTGGAATGTCCTAGAACCTCATGGGAAATCCGTCTCCGTACACTTCCGGGTCATCCAATATGGTGGACTGGCATGTGTTCCACGACTCAGTGTCATAGCTGGGAATGCGTTCCAAGGGCTGTTATGCTAATCACTTAGACGTTCGCATGAAACAACATGCGAGTGTCAGATCAGACGGACGCAATGACGAGCATGTGGGCGTAACGTTAAATGTAAATGAACTTCTACGCTCACAAGGATCAACACAAATCCGGCTCGTACAGTGTCTCCTATCGTGAGTGGTATCAATTCAATCACATCACGTATAGGCCAATACGTAGATTTTTATTGCAGCCCCTAGTTAGGCAGACACCATGATATCTTAAGGATACTGGTTCTACTATTAGACTTTTGGAGAATACTGAGATACAGGATGGTTTTATTATGGCCACTGCGGATGTGGCATCGTTATATACTTGTATACCACACAAAAAGGGTATAGAGGCCGTCCGACATTTTTTGGACCATGAACCATCTCTAGCCCCTTTCCAATGCGAGTATCTGATAGAACTTCTGGAATTCGCAACCAAACATAACTATTTTTGGTTTAACCAACACTACTACCTCCAACGAGGGGTAGCTATGGGAGCGAAGTTCGCTCCAAGCCTTGCAAATTTGTTTATTGCAAAGTGGGAGGAGGATGTCGTCTATGCCCACGGAACTTCATCCTTGGTCCTGTGGGCTAGGTATATCGACGACATCCTCCTCCTATGGAGCGGCACCCCAGATTCTTTAAAACTGTTTTTTGATTACCTCAATCTAAACGATAGGGGTATATCTTTAACATATGAAGCAAGCGGAACCAAAATTAATTTTCTTGATCTGGAAATAGAGATTGTGGATAAACAGTTTACATTTCAAACTTATTTTAAACCCACGGACCGCAATGGTTTTATTCCCATAGATAGCTGCCACCATAAGTCCTGGTTGAGTTCCGTCCCGCGGAGTCAGTTTTTAAGACTTCGTAGGAACTGCACAGATACGGATACATTCACAATACAGGCAGGGGTTCTTAAACAAAGGTTTCTAGACAAGGTATATGATAGTAAAAACATTGATTTGGAATTACAAAAGGCCATCAACACAGATAGGGGGTCTCTACTTGCGATTAAACCTAAACGAGAACCCGATGAGAATTTCAAATGGGCTATGTTGACTTCATTCTCAACACAACACAAACAAATTAAAACAATTGTGAAGAGACATTGGGATGTTCTCAGACAAGGTAACATTCTCAGTACTGTAATACCGAACAGGCCAAGGTCATTTTTAGGGGAGCACCATCCCTTCAAGGTCGTATAGCACCTAATGTTATCAATCCGCCGGTCTGCCCTTCTTTTTTTCATAATTGGATTGGTTTCTTTCCTTGCAAAAAAAATGTGTAGCGTGTCAACACAACACACTGGGAAGACGTAAAGTGGTAGATTTTATATCTACCGTTACAAAAAAGTATACTATCAAACACTTTTGCTCATGTAGTACAAAATATGTGGTATATTTGATTACTTGCCCTTGTGGTAAGCAATATGCTGGCCGTACAATTAGGATGTTTTCTACAAGAGTTGGCAAACAAATCGCCTTAATTAAAAGCAGAGATTCAAAGCATAGTGTCCCTAGACACTATAAGGAATTTCACAACAGCGACCCCAAAGGATCACAATTTATTGCTATTGGTAAGTACATTCCACCCTGGAGGGGAGGTGCCATGACCAGAGCGGTCTCCCATTTAGAGACGTTCTAGATAGATGAGCTACGGTCCCACTCTCCGTTCAGGATGAACGTTGAGTGGAATATTAATACCTTTTATTAATGAATCCTAGTTTTTGCCTGATGCCATGTTTTTTTTTTTTTCTCAAAAAGGTTTTATTGAATTTTACAGTTGAACAAAAAGTGTAGAACATACATCTCAATAATCAGGGTTACAGACATATAATATGCAGTCATACTTCAATGAAACAAGCTATCCATACATGAGAGAAGTACTGGTATGTAT